>MU870238.1:11934-32024 GCA_036418205.1 Ostertagia ostertagi | reverse complement strand
GTTGTTTGATTATTCTTCTTCGGAACAGTTTAAACCTGCTAAGGTGCACCTGTTTCTTTAGTATCATGAAATGTCCCTTTGAAGTTCTTGCTTCATGAGTACTAAATCTTCTGAGGAACTACCCCAAGCCTACTGGTTGACTCTACGCCTTGGCCTCCTCCCCTTTCAAGCACCGAAATGTTCAGGAGTGATTGGGAATTGATCGTGCTCGGATTTCTGCTCACTTCTTTGGATAAAGAGGGCTCTGCGGTGTGATAACACCACTGTTGAAAGGCCAAGGAGGGCCAATGAACCGTAGTATCCACTGTTGTGCAAACTTATACGACTGTCGATTGGGAACACGAAATTATAAATGAAATGAAACTTTGGGTCACCTCAATACTTCTGTGGGAGCTCATACCATTACAGAGACACTGAAGTGAGTAAGCCCCTTACAGAACTAGGAACTAAGCTCTAGGTAGGGAAAGGGATTCTACGGAGAAGGTAAGCAACCTTTGTTTTCCCTCCTCTCCCTAGTATCTGTTACCAGCGGTTGTCAAATGCCCTATTTGAATGTTCCCCTAGAGAAGCGAGCTCCCTTTGCGTTGCCATTGTCAACTACAGTGTTTTCGGAAGAAGAACTAACAAAGTTTCATGAGAAACTGTTGCTGTAGCTTTCAAGAGCGACCGATCGAATCGCGTTAGTGGCTTTTTTGGTCCGAATTAGCGGACGTACAAAAATGAAACCAAGGAAAGGTGTTCTCCTATGCACTAAACTAAATATATACTGCCTTATTTTTTTGTCACGGGGAGAAAGTGAAGTAGCGGCAAAATGCACCACAGTAGCAAATTGAGCGATCAGCATTGAATCTCGCCCAGGCCAAGTAGAGTCTATCCCCTCCCCCCTCCTAGTTCGCTAATTTGGTATTCTAGTTTTGTGGGGAATAACACACTCTATACATGGACAAGCCTCATTGTGCAGGAATACCTTTTCACAACCACTGCGATCGCGGATGGCAGTCGAATGCATGGCGCATCCTAAAAGTTAGTACGTGCGAGAAGATTTCTCACTAGATATGCTAGTCAAACACCTGTCATCAGGCCACAACACCTTGAACTAGATGCATAGCTTGTCGCTCTACAGCACACGTTAGAAGAACTTCCTGCATCTCTAGTTTATTTGAACTTACATAGCGGATTCAGTGTCATAAATTTCCCTTATGTGCACATTGTCGGCAATTTTGTCGTTCCGAACCAGTTGATGGCTGAGGGTTGCGTTTGGAATATTCATCAAGTGAACATCATAATGCCCTGAATTGTTGAGCGCGACATGTCACGTATGGGTCAGGGACCTGAGGGAGCTGAGGGAAGTTTATTCCGGAGTCAGACTACTATGGGTTTTCTCAGAATAGTTCAGGAAGAGACGTCCCTTCAACGGCTGAAGCATTCACCCAACAATCGCTGAGTCTCTGAGTCCAGTCCTAGACTTTCATTTTTTCCCTTCAAATTGTTGCGTCATCATCACTGTCATTGTAAATTGTTGGGTTGTACAAGCTTCCTCCACATCCAGTTTCTCTAGAAAGGCATAATTTCCTTTGTCTCCGGCGGCGGGCAATTCTGAGATGCAGACCTAGCAGTACAAGTGACGACTAAGTAAAGCTGATAACTGCTCGCTTATAGTGGTAGGGGTATTGTGATATGATTCGGGTAATGATGGACTTCAGAGGCGTCCAGCGCTAACATTGCGCCGCAGATCGCGGAGAATGCTCATATTGGCACTAACCTTGGACTAGAAGAGGGAACTCGGATTGCAGAAGCATTCCTCATTCTCTCGGAACTCTTCCCCTCCCGCTAGGCTTAGTCATAATGGCCCACTACTTCTTACCCCCCCCCCCATCCCTGAAGGCACATTTCGTCAATGTTTGTTTTATTTAGTGACAATTGACAGAATACATTTGCAGCAGGCTTACCATTTCATTGGCAAAAATATCACATTTTGTTCGTCGCTTGTGTTGTAAAGTCAATTCAGGGAACACACCTGGCTGCTAGACACAAAGGAGTAATGGGGTGAGAAACGAAGGTGATTGTTAAAGGAGTACTTCCCATCAAAAAGCGAGAAATGTTCCGATGCAGAACAAACGCACAACGTGACGCCCATGAATCTGCTTGAAGCTGTCATAGGATACTGATTTCTGGTAAAAGTGATAGGTTAATTGGGGACAACGAATAGATATCAACTGCAACAGAGGTAAGCAACCAGCCCTTTTGGCAGCGGCTAGGACGTATGGCCGAACAGTTGAGGAGGGGATGGTCGCCCATACCTATCGACGTTACTATACTCAGTTGATACGGCTAGGAGAGAACGACGCACTGTGGCGCAGCTGTCCAGCAGCTCCCATAAGGGTTCGCATTTGCGTCACCAGGACACTAACTTTGGGAATGACGACCCTCTCTGTTCAAAGGCCGTAGTTCTGAGGTAAAAGCACCGAATTGTGGCCGGTTCTATGGACGAGTAGAAGTACTTCACGTGTGGACGCCCACCCCAACTGGTAGACGTTTCCTGGTCCCTTCTCGGTTTTTTAAGGGGTGGGGGGGTATGCATCTGCCAATTGTGCATTTCACTATTCGCACGTTTACTACACGCCTCAAGGGTAAATCCCAAGCCGTTGATTCTCGCCTGAACCATAGCATTGCGAACTCGTTGAATATGTATATAGCAGATTTTCTTAAAAGAATAAGAACACATGCTTGTGCTCTTTTGGACTCCTAAGTCACTGTGTAGTCCAGATGCACCCTCCGGATGCCACTACGATTCCGATTGGAAACAGAAAGCACAGCGTATCACAGAAACCTTTTTAAATACGGGATTTGAATATGTAAATCGGTCGTTCGGAAGGTCGAGAGATCAAGTGCAATCCAAGCTATTATACTCGAAGTTTTAGGTTACTTCCAAGCCTCAGACTGTTGGAACTGAACTGAGAGGCGTGAAAATTAGCCGCACTGAACCAGTTAAGCATGGTAAGCCTCCTTCCACGGGACTCAGTATCCGCAGATTACACCCGTTCTTTCCAGGAAACAACAGTTCCTGTACAGGAAACAGCTCTTGTGCCTGTGGTCCATCGAGTGCCTGGTTCAACGGGAAGTGCATTCGTAAGCGAGTTCACCTCTGTTTTCAGCATCAATCGAAGGTGTGAGCGAATACGTCACTGCGACATCAGCTTTTTCAGCGCTTCTGAATGAATGTGCTGACAAGGCGTTGAACGACTGTGATCCGGCCGCTACGTGCATGGACAATCCGCTCTCATATGAATGTCTCTGTCGTGAGAATTTTCTCGACGTCTCGCCCGATCCAGTGAAGAAACCCGGCCGGAAATGTGTCAAATGTCAGTCTTTTTTTGTATTATGCCCCAGATACGGGCGTGGAATACACACACAACACCCCCACTTTCCTCTGACCATGAAGGCGCTGTGGGATTACTGTGAATCAGAAACCAGCACAAGAAACCTTCACAAATCGTTTACTGTAAAAGTAGTTCTCATTCAAAGTCCCTTGGCAAATATAGCAAGCGATGATGAGGTGAGAAGAGTACCGCTAGAGTGAGCTGCCCGTTAAAAATGGCCGCATTGGTACGACCCCTCTTTTTTGGACTCGCTCTTCAACCCACTTTCATCGTTTATTTGTGTGGATATAATATAAAGTGACGACTAGTGGCTTCGGATTCAATAGAAACGAAACGAATTTGAAGCTAAGTAAGTAAGTAGCCCCGCATCATGGAGTAGCGCTTGCTTCATGGATCAAGTGTTTTCGCTGAGGGTAATCCCTTCTTCTACTCATCAAAGACCGTTTTATAGGTGTGTTCATTTTGAGGAGTGGAAGGTGCGACGGTTAGGTCAAACTGCATTTCATCCATCATCCATGACGATGCTAAGGTGTAAGGTCCGTGTAAGGTTCATGGCAAAACTGAGAAACACGAAATACAAAATGACTTTGGTTATTCTGCTAAAGGCTAATCTGCAAAAGGCCAAGAACGGCAGATGTGGCGGAATAAGCCAGCTGATGAAAAACGGATGTCATTAACAGTTTCTGAATATTACCTATGGACAATATTATCTATGAAAATGAAATGGCTTGAGTTCGCGCTCCATCTTGAATTTCCTTGTTTGCTGGTGAAGCAGGTGCATCGGGTGTTGTGATGTCTAATCCTTTTGCAGCTCTGTATCTCCTTCATAAGGCAAAATACCGCGATCTAATACCTGAATTTCTGCCACACTAAGAGTTTCCACGCATCCCTCACCAAGAATCAACAGGCCCTTGTTTCAATTCCAGGAAATTTTTTCCAATAAAAATTTTCCAGGAGTAAATCTATTCACGAAACGACATTCCTCTGATTTCGAATCACTTCATGCTCACTATGCTCCACCTTCTAGAACTTCAAATGTCCACCAAAATATCGTAGAACCCGTCAAAAACGACCTCCTCTCCCCGGCTAGAATCCATCCAACTCCCAAAAATACAATCATCTGTTTCAAACCTTTTGACGAATTCACCAACTCTAATTATGACTCTCCGGGAAACTCAAATACGATCCCCATCGTTCCCACTGGCTCACGCATTTTTACTGAAAGGCTTGTTTCTGCCACACCAAAAGGATTAGATGTCAATAATCAGGTGCACTCGAAAGGAGCTTATTGTGTATTATTTCGAGGAATCGTCAAGGATTTGCAACGTACCCTCTCTTTGAGAGGCTATAGCTTCCGATGGGTATTATTAGAAACCCCCCGTAGCACATAGAATAAAACTACAGTTCTTTTCGAATAAGTTAGATTGTGACGACCTCTTCAGAAGGTACTCCGTCGAGGAGATCCAACTTTACGCTTTTATAGTTTCATCTTTGAAAAGGCTATGACTTTCACTCTTAACGAGCTTTCAAGAAAACGAAGGTCGAAAAGTTGGAAGATCTCCACTATCGAATGTTCATTGTTCGTATTTTGAAAACCGTCTAATGGTACTTGCGCTGGGGAAATTATCGAGGAAACTTCTAGCCTTTCAAGAGCTCGATTTGTCCCGTACCATTGCAGCAAATCCCACTAAAAGCCCTACAAAATCATTTCTTTAGGCGTAGTTAACACATTGAAGCCTGCTGACCGTTGTGGGCATGTTCCACTCATGTGCATTGGCGCAGTGCGTGCGTTGTACTCGCGATGCACAAATGTGTATATGTGGGACTTTTTGTGGGTTTTCATGCGGACAACATAGTTCGACTCATTGCGAAGGGGCACGGAGCTTTCGTTTTCCTATTTGAATCTTGGGTCTTTCTTTTTCATTTTGCTTGCTATTACGTGTTTATAAGCTCATGAAGTGTATAGCTTTATTTCGTACCTACTTTGGGAGCATTTTCGATAGCATTACCATAGTTTACGCAATTTTTGACAATGAAGGTAGACGGGTGTGAAATTCCACGCAACTTCCTAATCTTTTTTTTGCTTGCAACGAAAATCACTTACTTCGCGCTGAGGGCGCTGCAAGGTAATACTAGTTCTTTAGTTTGTTTTGCCTCTGCCTTCTTCTTTTCTAACTATACTATATTTGTTGCGCGTTTACCTAACGCTAATGTTTTCCTGTCCATCAGCAATGTTTTCTATGCGGTTTTTGCACTCGCCATTATTGGCAAATGCTTCCCAAAACGCATAGGCAACACCTCTTAGAGACCATCCTGCGTGAGTTTGGCTGCTACATTGCTAGAAAAAGAAGCTAAGCAACAAATGACGCGCTTTCAAACATTTTATAAATTCGTTGAATTGAAGGTGCTCGACAGCAATTTGGACGGGTTTCACGAAGGAGCTTCCGCAGAAGTCAAATAGTATAATAAGTGCTGGAAAAAGGTTTTCAATGGGGAGGAAAATACAGATGTGCATACCCGGCGATGCACAAATATCAGATGTGGGAGTTTCGACGTGCATACCCGGCAATGCACGCGGGCTGCAATGTGTTAACACAGTGATTCAGTCAGTACCAACTGCACTGCGACGTGCAATGGCCACTATTCGGTCTCTCGTCGAAATAGCAATATTTGAAAGGTGTTGCTCACTTGATGACTTCCTGATGCACATATTTTGTTGTTGGCCGTTGCTCTATAAAATAATTCCTGCCTTTGCGTTTCAGCTTCATTTGCACCCTCGTTTGCATCGTTTATTTGCCATCGCGTACCCAGTAATGACGGCATTCCGGCCTTATGCATGGTGCCAAGATACCTGTGTTTTCATGTGTTGGGAGACCAGATTCACATCTGCTCGTCTAGGCTCAAAAAGTTCCTTTGAGTGAGATTCGTTGCAAGGGATCGTTTTAAAGCTTCAAAAAACCAGTGATACAGGGATCGTTCCTGAATATACATACTTATCAAGGTGATTCGCCAAAAGGCGAAGAAGGAGAAATTACCTATTAGACAGCAGGACCCATGCAGAACATCGATGAGGACACGTCCAAACGCATAAATTAAAAAGGAAGCATCATTCGTGGGTTCTGGTGGTTTTCATTAGGTATTCTTCATCCAAGCACCTCTGACCACCTCTACCTCAAGTCGGGCGTCTGTAAACGACGCCTTTAATGAATTAGGCCAAATCGTGACTTCCGACAGACATTTTCAGCTTCAATGTTACTTGCACTTATTGTTAACAGATCACATCTTCGCTTCATTTTCAATTGACAACTGCACAAGAATAAGTGTGACGCTATTTATTACAGAATTTCTAGTGTATCACGAGAAAGCTGCAGAGCTGCATCAGTACCGATCTTCCCACTTTCGACCCCCTCCCACCTCTTGCTGAGGCAGACATGACTCCCTCATCGAGTACTCCTCGACCGTGGCTCCCTAAGGGTGCCATTACTGTGGCCCTGCCATAGACTGAAATACGGGTCAAACTAGGCTAACGAATATCCTTGAAGCATCTCGGTGTTCTAATTAACTTGAGAGCCGAAAGCACAGGCTTGCTGCTTGCGTCTGAATATCTCCAAGACTCGGTAAGGAGATCAAGGTGGGCACCCGTGAAAGAGGAAACGTTGTCGGGCACTTACACCTCATCCTCAAAGTATTTTTGCTCGAAACAAATGTTATTGTATCAGGTTGGAAAGTTCTGAAACATTCCACAGACAAAACTTGGAATTTATTTATTTATCTTTTCTCTTTTCCAAGGCCCGCAAATACTTGACATAGACTCCGCCGAACGTTACGCAGGGCTACCGGCGCAGCACCGGTTGCACTACATTTGTAAGAAATTAGGAGAATTTTTTGTTACAATCTTTTGAAGTCGGATTTGCAGTTCTTCGTCGTCGAGCTTTCTGTTCTCCAGGTAATGAGCAAGCGAGCAGGAAAGGTGGAAGACGTGTATGGATAGGTTTGACGAATATGGCAGACGGGCAACCGCGGTCCTGCTGGCTTCAGAGTCTTGTGGCTTGAGACCGAACACCCGCGACGTTGCGCGTTGTCGTGAAACAGATTGAATTGAATCGCTATTTCGCGAATCTTTTCTACAATCGTTTTTGAGCGAACTAGCGTGGCGTAGTCTTGTTGCTCGGGCAATCCTGCAGATCAAGAGCATCAACCGACCGGGAAATACCGTCAAAATTTCAAAAATTTAACAAGCATCACCATTCCCCCCCCCATAATTTTCAAGTCGAGGCATTGTAACTCCAGTTCCCCATATCTCCAAGCCGCTGCTGCTTCGCATATGGTTGAAGCAGACAGTACTCTTGTCTTCGCCAATGGCCACATGCCACGGCCTATCGTTGCTGCTGTGCGACGAGAAGTACATGTGCAGATGTCCACCCGGTGAAATCGTGCGGTACCTATTGACCACATTTCCAAGACCTGTCAAACTCCTGAAGAGCCCAGAGGACGGGCTTCTGGAAGCACTCAAGACGCTCCGTCAGCTTGTGTGACGATTGCCTAGAATCACCTTTGATTACAGCGGTGACGAGGTCAAGATGGGCAGTAGTCGTGTGTTGCGTCAGAAAGATCAAAGTCTTCGCTGCGGAGCGTTCGAGCCAAGCTGAAACCGCCATGTGAGAGAACGTGCCCAGGCCTATCCCGGGACTGATCCTGACCACCTCTGGTGGGCAGATCTCTCTAGGCGGAGCTCTTACAGAATGAGCGCTCGGAGTGTCTGGCGGGAAAAGTTGATTTAGTGCCATGCAAACGCCATTATTGGGAAAGCTGATTTGAGCACCGTACGGCACCACCCATGGAAGATTCCAGAGCATTCGGGAGAAATCCAGGAAGAGCGCGACTGAGTGTTTCAGAAGCTTTCCTTCCAAACTAATATGTTCGAGGTTGTTCAATATACCCCTCTGTCGTGTCCTACCTTCTACGCAGGAAGAAACAGATTTAAGTTGCACCTATTAGATGGCGCACGCTATTCTTCTCCCGGGTAGGAGTTCACCCTCTTCCAATCAATCAACCTCACTCCCTGAGAGAGGGGGAGGTCGGGGCGTTGTAACGACCGTAATTAAGAGGAGGTACAGTTATGCAAGCACTAACAATGAATGAACATTTGTGTGCCACTAGAAATGAACAACGGTTGTATAGCACGGCTCTGACGAACAACGACTCTATACCAGGGGTCAGCCTGTCCCCCTCGGGGGAGGATAGCATAGAAAACTAGGAACGATTGTTCCATTCTTTGATTGAAGCAAGCATTCCAAGCTTTTTGAGGCATGCGACAGCCGGTTCACTCAAGCACTATCCAAGCTTCACATTAAGTTCAAATGAGTTATACGCGATCATGTTCATTCCTAAGATATTTGTCTCAAATTGGTCGGTTTCCAAAATCCTAGCGATGGCTTCCATTTCGGAAAATGACCGCAAACACTGTGACAGCCCCGCACCACCTCACGTTATGGCTGTTTCTTTAGCATTTGATTCTAATCCCAATCGCGACCCCCCCCCAGCTGCCCCTTCCCCAATTTTCCCAAAATTTGCGGAGAAGTATGTACGACTCAAGCCAAAATGGCAAATGCTCTGGTCTGTCCTAATTCATGCATTTTCCTAGTTTAGTCACAATTGGCAAAAAGCCGTCATGAACGATCCCCTCTCACGAACACGACTCCTTCCAATTTCACGAATACGAGCCCGATTACGCTTCTCGCAAAGAGCGTTGAATTTAAATTCCTTCCTATAAAACTCCTGAAAAGTTCTCACCACACTCCCCAAAATCGCATGTACGACCCTTCGTTCAAACTGCTTGAACGAATAGTTCTCCCTATCTCCGCTGGAGTAAATACATAGCGAATCAGCTTATGCGGTAAGAGGTATTATGAGGAACGCATTCCCAATTTTTTATCTTCCAAAAAAGCGCTGAAAAGACCCCATGCCTTTCATATGAACCACCCTGTTGCTTGATGTTATGACCAACCCAGTCAGTGAGATTGTTTCACGCCAGTATTGCAGGGTGCTAACACTAATTGTACTACATTTTTCGATATATCAGTGAGACATACAATCCTGTCGTTTAGTCACGGGAAATCTTGCCTATAAGAAACTTTTGGAGCGATTCAGTCAAGGGAATGGTAAGAGAAAGTTTCAGCGCAAGTGATTAGCTAATGGCTCTCGCAGCGATGATGAGCAATAGCCTAATGACCCTGGGCAATTTGTGGTAAAAGGTTCCTTATTGGGAAACATCTCCGTAATGCTAGCAATCTGGCTTCTTCTTGGACACTATTTTTAAAAACGTTCATGGTGGAAGTGGAGCTATTGTGAAAAGCCACAGGACCTTTCACGAGCGAGGAATAAATAATCGAATGATCGTGAATTGCAGGTATTTGGGTATCTGAGTAATGCAAGAGCGCCTTAGTTATCGCAGATGTGAGACTGATTTATGAGATCAAAAAGAAATCGCCTCAGTTGGTTCAGAGTGACTTGAGGACTCGTGCGTATGACTCACTGTTCTACCATGGGGCCACATGCTGTCTTCGCCCGACTGAGTTCTACTGCTGAATGAGCCAATGCGTTCTGGCTACCACCTTGTGACCTAACCAGATACTCATTAGCCCCTCTTTAAGTGCCTTGTAATCGAGAATGGAAGAACGCGTGATGAATTTTAGTGTGGCTCATTTACGACGAGTGCTTCACACTAAACACACCGCGTGAACCAGAAGCCCATCACAGCCATTCTCATGAACCCTTTTTCAAAAAGCACAAAGCGATCACAGCTGAATCGGTTCGCAGCGGTGTGCTGTGTCGCAGAACGAAAATTTCCGATAAAAGTTTCTTGTGGATTCCGTTCAATACGGACCAATTTCTCCTGCACGGATACACTTTAACAACCCCGGTTCTTGTGAGAAAGCACCATGAGTGTTCAATAGGATTTGTTAATTTTTAACTGTTCGTCACGTTTCTAACATATTAGAGATTCACGGCTATGATGGTGTAATTGGGAGAGCGCCATGCACACGGTAGGAAGGTCGTGTCCTTAGTTGGCCTAGCACGAGGCCATCCGTGGATTCATCTCTTTGGGCCTTCTGGGTGTTACTAAACTGTCTGAGAGTTGGCAGAAATCCTGGCTTGTACATACATCGGTTGACTTACGCCGTTCACTATATAGGCTAAACTGCATTCAAACTTCGCTACGATTCAGAATCGAAGTAGAATGTGAAGCGCATTTCATGCTGGATTGACTAACGTCAAGTTAGGGTTTTATGATTTTAAGGCAAACTCAACCAGAGAGTATTGGTTTCAAAAATGTCATGCGGTCCATGACGTGTCGCCGCGACCAAGAAGTCTTCGTATTTTTCCTCCCTTAAGCCTGTTGCCATGCTTCTATTTCGAAGCTGACCATTGACCTTCTCCCTTACCTGACTAGGCTCTTGGAAATGGAGAAACTCCTGGTTCTTTCACGCTGTCAGCGATTGGCCCAAACAGTGGTCACTTGCAAAGGCAGGAAACGAGTAGTGTTTCTGAGGAAGTGATTACTATAAAGAGGGAGCGCATCGGAGAAGTACGCTGGGTGCGGTACATGAAGCAGTAGCTTGGTTGCCACACAAGCGAGATGTGGCAGATTTACGACGAAGCTGACTGCTCAACAGTACTTGAGAAGGACTCCGCCCCAAAAGCGCTCCACTTACTAGTTTAGTAGGTGATTTGGACGAGCTGTGTTGCCAGCAGCGGCACAACTGGAGCAACTCGACTGGAGCATGGTTTGGCATGGTGCCACCAAACGCGTTGCGGTAAACTCGTTCATACGTCCGTTGTCTTTGTCGTAGCCCACCCATGAGCAAAATTCAACGGCCAATTGGCAAGGTTTCCTTATGCTTCTTTTTTGGCGTATTTTTTTGCTTTTTTTCCTCCAGTGGCGTACCATTGATCACCCTCACGTCCTCCGTTAACCTCTCTAGAAATCGGGATCGCTGCCTTTGATTGCCAAAGCTTTCCGGGACACTAATGGAGGAACTTCTTCTTCTGTACATTTTTCATAGGAAACTTCATCCATTATAACTGCTCGCTTAATGTAACTCCGTCCGAACGTGCCAGCCGCCTCTACGCTACTTTCATTAAGCATTCGGTAGGCAAATGAATACGCCATAATGAATGGCCTTCGAATCGCCCGAAGTACAAACAAGTTTTACCTCCTTCCAAACACGCTCTGCTCCGAGACCAATTTACTCGAGTACGGAAGGGCTCGTTAGCCCTGACGACTTGAATTCTCGGGGATGTCAACCTCCCCGGTGGTAACCTGACGCAAGCCTGCACCCCGACCGATTTCGCGGTCCTCACCACATAGCCAATATTCCGCTTTAATGTCACCTGCCGATGAGGAGTGCTAACGCTTACCCTATCTACAACTAACTATAACTCAAAACAATAACTGCAAGTATTTATGATGGTGCATTTCGATCAAAACCAGTTTTTTGACCTAATTTCGAGTTGTTTTCCATACCTTTGTGAAAACTTAGGCGTCTCACCGCTCCAACTCTTAGGCACAGCAGCTTTTCCATCGAGGTACGAATCCCTCTTTGTCTTTCAGTGGTGAACGAGTGTGCAGAGGCTCGCTTGAACAATTGCTCTCCGAATGCGAAGTGCATCGACAAGGCGATTGGTTACACCTGCCGCTGCGTGCCCGGATTCGCTGACACGTCTCCAGAAGGCGCTCGACGACCTGGCAGAATCTGCACTCAATGTGGGTCCCACAGCGAATTGGAGTTGATTTTCATTGAGCTTCTGCTTTCAGTGGTGAACGAATGTGCGACGAAGCAGCACGACTGCGACAAGAACGCGATCTGCCGCGATGAGCCGATCGGCTATCGCTGCCACTGTCCATTCGGATTTGCCGACGCCTCCAAGGATCCCTCGAAACCTGGTCGTCTATGCGTTCAACGTAGGTTGTTGGTTTAGTCAAGTTAACTCCCCAATCGCGTAACCATCAGTGCGAATATCAGTCGATGATGGGAATGTGTGTCAGTGATGGGAAAGGGTTGGACAAGTGTCCGTCCGTATCAAGACAGCAAGGTTACGCCATTAAATTCTTTGAAAACACCCGTCAAAGGGACAGCCTTGCCGAGACGAGGAAACTCATTCGATCGGTGGCTCGTTTGGCTTTGAGTTGATGTCCACAAATCTCTAACTAAAGTCACCCCATCGATCAGTCGCCGAATCGCTTCGGATCTTTATGCGCATACAGTTCGATTCACCACAAAACCATCTAATTTGTTTTTTTAATGGCGGAAAAGACAGCCACGACATTCAAAGGACATGAGAAGATCTGACAAAAACATTTCTGGGAATGCTCAACTGGGAATGTGAACGGGAGAGCGGTACTCAAAACGATTTTGAGAGCAAATTCGGGTACTATCGCAATATACGGGGCATCCTCTAGGACTAAGCTTAAAAGGGGCAGGAACTCCAAGGAAAATAAAATGGCCCACGCATCGTGAATCTCTCCTCCCCACCTGAGGCTTAATCCCATTCTCAATGAAAAGGACATGTTTCACGCACGATGCCACCGTATCTTGCGATAGCGCCCATATTCGAATTTGGAATTCACTGTGGTAAGTGAACAAACCGGCCGGCTTCAGAAAGCCTCCCATCAGGGCGCTCTCGCAACGAAATGGTTGGATAGAAAAGTTTTCATGAAAACAAAGTGGAAGGTAAAATGAAAGGTGCAATGAAGGTAAAAGGAGAAGAGACAATGACGTCAATTTGCCTTCGGGTTCTATTGTATCGAGTCAAGATGTGTTGTTAAGATCTGCGATTGTATTATTTTATTAGGCGGAAATGTGTAGTGTGACAAGTGGCGCGCTTACCACGCGAGCGGTCCGGGATCAAATCCTGGGTCGTGAGTCGCCCGGGCCAACCAAGCCTTCCATCCCTCCGGGGTCGGTTAATTGGTACCAGACTTGTCTGGGAGGATAAAAAACACTGACTTGTACATCGGCTGGCCCCCGCAAGTCATTATAGGCCACATCGCATTCAAACGCCACTACGAATGTACAAATGGAAGTAGAATGCGTGCCGCATCCCAAAAAGGGATTGATCAACGGCAAATGCTTTATCCTTTATTTTTGTAATGTATGCTATACGAAGTTATTACGATGGAATCTTCATTACGGCCTGACGTTTCGACACCTTCGTCTTCTTCAGAGGCCTGGAGATAGTTTGAAGCTTTTGATTCGTTAGCTAATCGACTTATCGCTTATCGATTCTACTCGATATCGTTTATCGAGTAGCTAAACGATCAAAAGCTTTCGCTAATCTCCGCCTCTGAAAGAAGCGAGCGTAGAAACGTCAGGCAATCAATAAAGATCCATCTCAAACCTCGATTCGGCATACACTACAAGAGAGAGCGAGGCACTGAACATTGGCGAGGTTCAAGAAATGACAAATGAAACTGCTTCAATCTTTTATTTTATGACATTGGATGATAGGAGATTTCGTTGATGCGTATTGCTTTCGAAGTGCTGCTTGACAATCCACGCATGCTCTGCTCAAAACAGCACTCCTTTTTAAGATCGTTAAAAGCCATCACAAAGTGACACGGGCTAGGAATCATCGCCAATATGATTACAGGCATGGGTTTCGTCGAATAGCGTGTGACTTGTTCAAAATAACAGGAAAAGCGAAGAAAGCTTAGTGGGGAGAAAAAGCAATAGAAACATAGGAAAACATCAAAATCCTCATTGCAAGTCTGCCGTGTACATGTATTGATAGCGCTGCCGAGAGAGGAATGCTCGAAATAAGTCGTACGTGAAGAGGCACAAACACATATGGCATGCCTGCGCTGGTATGATGGCTAGCGCAGGCAGCACACAAGCAGCTTGAACATCCTCACACCTTTTAGCCGCGAGAGTGTCGCGCCTCTCGGCTTGGAGACCTCACTCTTTCTCATTTGCGGAAACTACCTCCTGGTCGCATTAGGCCCCGATCCGTGGCTTCAAAAGTAGCTTATTTGGTAGCTTGCAGAATAAAGACGAATATTTTTTCTCACCCCAACCCCTGTTCAATAAATCTTCTTCTCATTAACATAATTCACGTACACCCTGGCTATTGGAAACAATGTTTATGAATCATTTTAATATGGGCCCCGTGTTCTCTTATAGAGGGTAAAAACCGAAGACATTCCACCACTGAAGCAACCCTCTGAAGCGCACCGCAAAGGGCGCTCATCGCCGCTTAATCTTCAGCAACAAAAAGTTGTTCGCGATTGAAAGCTTGCTTATCCGCCAAAATAATCTCATCAGGGCTACAAGCCACTTACGAAGCCAGCACAATTGGAAGAACACTCAAGCCGAAAGGCACATCCACAATGGCGTCTGCCTTTGTGACAGATGACCGGAAATACCCCGCTATTCGCCGGCTCTGAGATCAAAATCAGTCAGCAGAACTAGCTGGACTTCCTGAAAAAATCATGAAGCCCTAGTTCGATTGCCAATGAGGGAGCAAAGTAGGCGTTCAATTGCTTTTACGCTACATAGGCCAGAAGCAAAGCAAGTGTGAAATGGCAAACACCTTCCAAAGGTGATGACGTGAACATCTTGAAATCGCAGTTCCATTTGAGAATAGCCAGCTTCCCGAATCCTCAACTGCCAGTAAGAGGAAAACTGGAGAGAAAATCCTGTGCAGGGCCTCACAAAACTGTTCATTCTTTGGAGGTACCTCTGATGAGGGCTTGGACGAAATTGACAACGATTAACTGCAAAGCGATGCATATCTTATCCCATATCTCATCCCGTTAAACTTAAGAGGCACCATACTTGTCTGAGAGCCCTGGCTACGCTTTCGACACCCACTCCTATATGCAGTGGAATTTGTGCACTTGTGCTTCCATTCTGGAATATGCTATGCAGTTTGAATGCATGGCGTATTCCAGAATGAAAGCCAGTAATGGCAAGCATCATTTTTGACCTCGACTCCCCAAGGGGATAAAATTGGGTCCTTCCCAGAACTCAGAGTAATACCAGAACACCTATAGAGGTGAGCATTGTAATGAGAATGACACACTGTTCCATTTATTTTGTCAAAGTAAGAGTAAGAGGTAGGCAAGGATAAGGAGTTAAGTCCGCCTTAGCATATGACCTTCTTCAGGAATGACAGGAGTCCTTTGAGGTTCAAAAACCGTTCAAAAGTTATTAAGATTCTTTTGTCCAGGGAGGCGTTTCACTGCCTTAAGCACTTCATTGTTAGAACCGGCTTTCTTTCACTTACCATTAGCTCAAAGTATCATTCGAGTTCAATCCAATTAGTAAATGATCAAACCGATCGCATTTCCGGGTCAGTAGACCCCCTCCTGGCTTACGATCCTTCGATGGCCGCATTGGCCTTATCTCCGCACGATCTTCACTCAGTCCAAAAATGGGCATCGTCAGACCTGGGTGTGCACCCACGTAGCATTTTAGTAGCGATTAATCCTTTTATTGGATTTTTGAAGGCTGATAAGGTTTTTGTGACGAATGGAGAAATTGCACACATCACAGTAACCTACTTCTGTTTATCTTCGAGTTCTAAACATTGACACGCGGTAACATACTCGACCCAGTTAGGAAACTGATGACCGAAATCGCGATTTGAAAACCTCATGTGATGCTACCAATCTGTTCAATCGGAGTTATGGAAAAAGAGAAGAGTAATTGTGAAGTACTTTTAGTGAGCATCGAATGTGAGGGCTGTAAGTCGCCGACCTCTCACTGCGTTCCCACAGCTGGAGGAAGTGTGGTCTGCGCCTGTTTGCCCGGTTACGAGGACCTGGACCCGATCAATCCGGGTCAAAACTGCTCGAAGCTCACACGTACGTCTCATTTTTCATGAAACTTTCTCCAAGAGGTTGTGTCACTGTTGAGCTGTTAGCGCGGTTGCGGTAAGATCGACCGACGACGGGGGTGCGCGGGAACATCCCGCTTCGGGGTCCGCCCCCGTTCATTCCACTCGTCCACGCGAGTTCAGCTGCTGAATCTCGCGTATGATCCGCCTCTACATTGGGGCCTTGGCCCTGGGGACGGTCTTTTCCCTAGGTGAGTAAACTATGACTATATTCAGATCCGTTGACGCCATCTTGTCATGCTTGCCAACGCGGTAGGTGCTTAATATTGAGCCTAGCCTCCTTGGTTATTGCCAGCCATTTTGGTTCAGCTTAGCTTATAGCCTTCTGTTTTTGAATAGTTTTTATTCCACTTTGACAAAGCTTCAGTCAGAACGACAAGCGGCGATGACCGAGCTTGAGAACTAGTTCAATTATCGTAACGAGGGTGATAATGGCTTCGTTGAACAACGGGCTAACAAGCAATGGAGGACAGTTCGTAGCGTAGTGACTCGGCTAATTGTGAGCAAAATCTGTCGGAAGGCCTCCGCGACCTTCGTGAGGCTTCGCCGACCCCAAATGAGGACGAATTGAGCCGCATGAGTGCATGTTTTTCTTGCGCATGCGCACTGCTTGTAAATATTTTAATTGCTGAGGGACAACTTTAGCCGGACTAGCCCTAACCCTACCATTTCAGGATCAAACCCCTGTCAAGACTACTCACTTCACGATTGCGATTCGGTAGCTGAATGCTATTCAGAACAACCAGGTTACTTCCAATGTCGTTGTCCAAAAGGGTTTATTGATGTTTCCCCGGACAAACGAACTCCTGGACGGAAATGCGTCAGAGGTATCTCATCTATTTCACAACACATATTTTTTCTTTTTATTTATTATTTCAATTTGGTAATGGTCCCAGTTTTTCTTGCCTGCAAGCTCCCACCGTTTTTCACTCGTTTTTCGCCTCGCCGAGGGTCTATCGCTCGTTTCCATGGACGAGACCTCTTTTTGTTCGGGATCGTTGACCTTGGATTGGCCAATCGAAGGCGAATACCTCATGATTTACATATTCTCTGTTTATTCCTTTTTCTTTTTCATTCCTTCTTTCATTTCCTTCAATCTTATCTCGAAGTTTCTCCTGTTTTCTCCAACGTGATGGAATCTACCCTTTCAACGATTGATATCCCCCCAAATCGTCAGCGCCACTTTCAGGTCAAGGCAGTTTTTCCCACAGCGCCCTATCGTGTTTAGAAAAGGAAACCGACCACTGAAATCCTTGAAAAAGTCCTTTAGAGATTGACCATGAAATGATGAATAGACTCATCTTCAGGTAATCCCCGAGACCCACCCCTCCTGGGTATCCTCAAAATGCTTTGGGTATCCATGAAGCGTCGATAGGGTCTTTTCTTGGATTACTTCGAAGACGGCTCGATCAAGAACATTGAGAGAATTTATCCGCTCGCTTTCGCTTTTCCCTTCTTTCCAATAAGGGGAGGCTCTGAAAATCTCGCTGAGCTGATGGAGATCCCAGTCGGGTGGCTTTTTTCGGTAGCTTCCACTTTTCTCCGAAAACAACCTCGGATTCAGATCGATTTCGGAGAATGGT
Source organism: Ostertagia ostertagi (assembly GCA_036418205.1). Classification (NCBI taxonomy): domain Eukaryota; kingdom Metazoa; phylum Nematoda; class Chromadorea; order Rhabditida; family Trichostrongylidae; genus Ostertagia; species Ostertagia ostertagi. The sequence goes on along the minus strand of MU870238.1, from coordinate 14,161 downwards.
ATCGTGAAATGTCACATTATTCGTCGTGGTCGTCTCGCCCACGAACCGGTCATTTGATTTCCCCTTTGGTGGTGAAGGCCCCGCCAAGACAGGGCCAAACGTGGTCCAGTAAGATGTTTGGGAGCAGCCAGGCATGCCCTGAAATCCTCTTTGGTCCGACATTTTGTCCTTCAGATGATTCACTCAGCTAGAAGTTAGTTCGGTGGCGCTGAAAGGTTTCGAACGCCTAATAGGCTATTCATGTGCACAAACCAAACCCACGAGGGTCCGGCAGGGATGTTCCCGGTTGAGTTTGAGTGCGACCTCAGCCAATTGCGTTTCACCTTGAAACTCGCATTGAGTAAATAGTATTGCGGTCGCTTGATTGGATTCGTTTCGTTCGCGCGCTGATTCGCCGAGTGGAATTCATGATCACCTCGGTGGGGTTCGTGGATGGAAGGCAGCCGACCGTCAAAGACAATCGTCTACTCGGTCGAGACGCGATAATTGCGATTTTACATATGATTGCGACAGCCAGACGACCTTAATTGATATGTTGAACGTTCAAATGAAGGGTATGATCAAAGAATTGAACTGTTTCAGTTGTGGACGAGTGTTCGCTGGGTACCCACACCTGTGACCCGAATGCTGACTGTGTCGACACACCCGAGGGCTACACATGTCGATGCAAGACCGGATGGAAGGATTCCAGTCGGGACCCGCTCAGAAGTCCAGGCCGAGTCTGTAGGAAAGGTATGTTTACTTGTTTCCCAAAAAATATCCATTTACTTCATTTGCTCATGTGTTTCCTTCCCATCCTTCATCAAGACACCTTTCTCTATCTGGGAGCAGTGGCCTTTCGGACGATCCTCATAGGGCTCGGACATTAATGGCATAATGCTGGATCCGGCTTTCGTTAGCTGTTTTCGTGAGAAGGGAAATGGTGCATGAGATGATGCTCGGCTCGTCGTCGAAATCCCCCCGTCGTCGCGTGCCTCCTCGTCCGTAGAGGTAGCATCTTGGACCGGTTTCTCTCACCCCTTCCCGTGCTTGGTGAATTACTTTTCTCAATGTTTTTACCCCGGTCCATGTCACTCACCAACATCCACCCAACCTGTTGTGCGACGGAAGGAAGAGAGCTGTATAGTTAGAAACCATCAAATCGCCATTACCCGTGAGAGCTAGTGACAGGACACAACCGAGTAAAGAAACGCGTTGTATTCGCCTGTGTGACCTCCTGCCAGCTTGAAATATCAGCGGACATGCTTAGTTGCAAGTTGGTTGTCCGAATGGGGGGACTGTTTTCGAATTCATTCCTTGCTTTCAGAACGAGACGGACTGTACGCCTTTTCAAGGGCGAGGCTAAGAAGGCATGCTTCCCGTCTCTTATCTGGACGGGATGAAGTGATCAGCGAAGGCGCAAAGGTCTACCACTCGGGCGAGGACGTCACCACAACGGTTGATTGAATGAATTTGTATCTTAGTAGAAGATAGTGTATTGTGCTGTCCCGGAGCCTCATCAGGACCTAAATTTGTTTAAAACAGAGAAGCTCCAAAAGTTTTATTCCAAAAGAATTCCAAAAGTTCACAAAAGTCCAAATACTCCAAAAAACAAGCCAAAAAATTTTGAAAAGAATTCCTTTGGAAACTTCCGCGATATCGTAATAACTTCGTACGCCCTCGCGGCTCAGTAAGGGTAGTCTCCTTGCTGGGAATGTGCAATAAATGCCGATAAAAGGATAAAAAGGATAAAGCATTTGCCGTTGATCAATCCCTTTTTGGGATGCGGCACGCATTCTACTTCCATTTGTACATTCGTAGTGGCGTTTGAATGCGATGTGGCCTATACAATGACTTGCGGGGGCCAGCCGATGTACAAGTCAGTGTTTTTATCCTCCCAGACAAGTCTGGTACCAATTAACCGACCCCGGAGGGATGGAAGGCTTGGTTGGGCCCGGGCGACTCACGACCCAGGATTTGATCCCGGACCGCTCGCGTGGTGAGCGTGCCACTTGCCACTACACCACTTCCGCCCGAAGAAGAAGGTGTTATACACCGAAATATCGCGGAAGTTTCCAAAGGAATTCTTTTAAATTTTTTGGCTTGTTTTTTGAGCATTTGGACTTTTGTGAACTTTTGGAATTCTTTTGGAATAAAACTTTTGGAGCTTCCTCTGCGTTAAACAAATTTAGGTCCTGGTGAGGCTCCGAGGCAGCACAATGCTAAGGTTTATGGCTGCATGGCGCAA
>MU870237.1:4849-27531 GCA_036418205.1 Ostertagia ostertagi | reverse complement strand
AAGGAGGGCTGTTCTTCAGCCCTTGGCAACACTTCGGAGGCTAACCTCCACAAATGTTCCTGATGAAGTGATTAAAGTGACTTTTCTTTTTTGACACTTCTGACAAGTGACACTTGTGACACTTTTCAGGTGCCCCAAAGGTTCCGATGTTGATTTCCCAGGACCGTGTAACAGGGATGTCGAGAATTTTGTGACCACCACTAACATTGGGCGTATTGTTGAAGGCAGCGAGTACAATGACGGGAGGATGGAGCGGTTTTGATGACGTCATTAGACGTTATCGGTGGACCATATCCCTCAGCGTGCTAGGGAAGTGGCACGGACCACCTCCCAATGCCCTTCTTCTACCATGCTTAACGACGACACTGTGATTGCTGTGCCCTTTAACCATCGCGTACACTGCCTTTAAGTCCTCATGATTGCATGAAGTTTGATGTGGTGGCGGAAGCATAATTGCTTAGTGAAACAAAAAAATCGCCTCTTGGAGAGTAGAGAAAACAGAGTCTCTGTCGCATCCAGAAGCTTATTGGAAAAAGCGAACCGCTATAAAAAAATTTGAAAAAGTTGTGAAACTTGTCCAGAATTCGTCTGGCCATAACCCTTCTTAAGCCCGCCTTAGTCGCGCCACACCAGTGGACCCGTCCTGAACCACACCAATGAACGCGTTCTTAAAATGGAGTTGTGTGGATCATAGAAACGGAAACGATGCGGTGGAAGAGAAAGGAAGGGGCTTCATAGGTTCGAGGGAGAAGTTCACGCAATAACAGCACGGAGTGCTCAGAGCAAGAGCAGAGATCATGACGATGCTCTGAGAAAAGTGACGATACGTTACCGATAAAAATCGCAAGATATCACCTATTATCACGTTTTACCACTGCGCCGCCCTATTGGTTGCTTCACTTTCAAAGGGATGAACAACTGGGAAGGGAGCTGTATCAATGTTTTCTTGCCCATCACAGCTTTTGCCACAAAACCTTGAGCTCCCACGAAAACCCTCATTTGATCCTATCTTGCCTCCCAAACCGGTCAGTTGTTAAATGTTGCTGCATCTCTTACTCACAGGCCATGGGCAGGTGAAGTTTTTGAAGTTAATCGCTGGGCCTCATGTGAAATATGGACAGTTCAGAGACCTGAAGGAGGGCTGTTGGGATATGGAACTTGGACGAGTTTTGTTCTGACTAACTACTCAAGGCTATAAGAAGTTCACCAAAAACGTTACTTCGATAAACAACTTCAGCTGGTGTCTTGGGGTGCCCTTTCTTAGAATAATTCCGTACTAATCTCCCTCGTATGTGCACTTTCTTAAAAGTAATCCTTCACTAATCTGAGCGCTCTGAGTAGCAACGCGGCAAGATCAAAGCTATCGACTTGTTGAAATTTTTCAGTTCAAGGGCATCCTGTTTGGTTTTCTTCTTGAAGAACAGCTCTTAATCTGGAAGGACATTCAACAGTTGCCTAGGTTTTTCGTGTTGTTGCGGTCGAAAATGAAACATGAGCGCGAAAAAGACCGCCAGTATAAAAAACGAAAAAGATTCCGCCGAAAATACTTGAAACAAGGGCATTTTCTTGCACTAGTCTAGAATAAACTTAAATACTCTGACTGCTTTGGCGAAGAAACAGATTCAGAGGTGAGAGAGCATGAGGACATGCGAGACACAGACAGGTGATGACACATCAGACTCTGCCCGCGCGTTTAAGGTCACAAAAGTCGCAAGATTCCGGCGGCTGTTGAACTCTCAACAAACTTTTGTGAATGATAAATAGCCACTTGAACAATAACAAAAGATACGATAGCTGTGTTACTCCATAAAGATCAATTATTATCAACAATTATCACAAACTCCTATTATAGCCTTTTTTCAAATGGAGGCAACATTAATTGATCATGAATATTGAGAATGAGCTTGATAACATTCATATTTTTAACCAAGAAGTTCCTGGAATATTTCACTTGAAATCAGCCATTTTTCCAAAGAATCTCTGCTGATAGATCAACGATGAGACCATTTGCCATTTTGCCGTCAAAATGTCGAGATTTTCACTCAAAACAGCATAATTTCACTTACAATCCGCCCATCGCAATTACTGATCGCTCCGTGCGTTTCATTCGAAGAAAATCGATAGTGGCAATTCGAAGGCTTTGGATTCAACAATAAGCGTCCTGCAAAAAAAAATTCAATAGCAAACGAAATTTTAAATCAATAATCGATCAGCACCTCCCCGTTTGTAGTTTCGATGAATAACAGTAAACTGTTCGCCTAGTAACCGTCCTAGTGTCGGTTGTAATTCAAACTGGTACGTTTTGTCGTTCGCCTGAACAAAATTAAGGACATGAACGAAAATTCAGTGGATCTCAACAGCTACTTCTGGATTGTTCACTACAAAATCTTTATTTTTAAAATTCACCTGAAATTCTATAGCGCTCAAAGAGCCGTCTTCATTATAAGATAATTTCGGATCGATTTCGAGGTGAGGAGGAACTGAAAGAACTGGAATGAATACTGCCCAAGAGCATTGCTGGATCGATAGCCCCAGATCGTATTGGGACGGAACGGCAGTTTGAAGGCTGAGAGCATCGTGGTGCAGTAGTCCGTGGTTCCTTCGACAACCCCATTTCTTGCTGAGGGGAAGCTTCGGGGTGGGTGAACCAGGAGAAGCGCAAGAATGGGCTAGGTGAGTACGAAAATGAATTGAAGGGCCTAAGGGCTCTGCACCGCGATGTCCCGCTGCCCGTCCGAGGGTCAAGCGTCTCCGCAGTTGGGACCAATGGAGCAGGGGGAGTCATTTTTATGATTTTTGGATCAGCGGGCCGTATTCGGGGTTGTTAGAGAAAGTTTAGGTGATGGAAAATTATGCTAAAATGGACTAATCAGCCGAATTTCGCTGCTTCAGAATTATATGGTGCGGCTCCCCACCCCCCTCCTCCAGCCGTCCTCCAACAGTAATTTTGCTGGATGAGCTGGAGAGTGCCACCATGTGGTGATGGCAGATGCAGCTACACTATCGACCGCTAGGGGGTTGTATGAGGGGAGTCCCTCCAACGAGGGTCGTAAAGGTACCGGAATCGGCACAACGTGGCAGCTGACCTTGCACCCCCCTCGTTCCCAACAACACTTGAGCCCGTACTATTGCCATGCTAATCGTTTTCTAAACACATGCCACCATGTCAAGCGTTTCTCGTTACGACATTACAGTTGCCAAAAAGTGAGGAAGCAACACGGGTTTTTCACCTGAACCCTCGTGCCATGAGACGTGCAATTTTCCCCAGGGAGAAAGAACGGAACATGCTTCATAACTTACCATCACTATGCTTGTCCACTCCAAATGTGTACCTCAGTTCAGGTGTCGTGAACAATTCCACTATTCCCAGCACTCCCTATAAAAGTTAGAAGGGTTGATTGGCCAATCAAGCTTTTAAAATAAGCAATAACCAAGAATTATCTGATTTGAAGCTTTTTTGGCTACGTTATACCAGCGAACAATATAGGCAGCTAGTTTTTAATGGCACATTCGTACACATTCATACACATTCGTACTAGATTTCGTGAGTTGGGACGGATTCATGGGGGATTACTGCCACCCATATCGACACTATTCGCGTATTTCTGCCAATACAGGAACGCCATGCATCTGAATAATGAACCATGTCTATAAACGTGTTCGCCACTGTTGTTTTTGTCAGCGCATCTCAGCACTCGGCTACTGAAGGTCGTCAGCGTCTGGTTACTGTTTTTTGAATGCTTCGCTGCCACTGTATTTATCGTTCGTCGTTGGTTCCGTCGTCGCTTCATTCGAAAATTTCATCTTCAACCTTAACGACTGAGAAATCGTATACACACCCGCAACACCCGCCTATATGCACAAATATTGCTAGCCCTACAGGGTTCATGCAGGCACAGGGCTATTTCCCGGGATATAGAGGGAGAAGATCGATTTCGCGATAGCTCAAGGTAAAGTCAGGCCACAAATCGAACAGCGTTGGCTGATGGTTCGATTTCATAGATGATCAAACACGGGTGAAAAAGTAGCTGTAGACAAACGGGTTCTATTGTGCCTTTTTCTCCCGCTCCCGCACCACTCTATTTTTTCACCATGTTCGGGGGGGGGGGGTGAGGACGGGGGTAGAAAGAAAAGAAGAAAGTGTAACACTAGCCCCGAAAGTGTGAAAAGCTTGGCGATCCCCTCTCCCCCCAGAACACGAATTCCTTGCCAACTGTACTTTCATCGCCACATTATTCGCGCGAAGGGACATTTACCCTCGACATTATGCCAAGCGAGGGAATCGACACATGTGAAAGGGCAAAAAGCCCAATATCTCCGTTACAGCGAAAGGACACAACACATCATCTCTGTGTGATGTGACTCATCACGTTATGCGCTAAACGCTTTATGCTCCGCCTATTGCGAGAGGAGAGCTTCTCACGATACTCACTAGTGACTCCTTAATTGGTTTTGAAGGCTGTTCTTTCATCATTCACAACTGGTCTCAATAGCACACATTTCAGCCCTTCACTCGTGGGTTTGTCAATAGGAATAGGTCTTGTTTTGAATGCAACCCCTCCAAAGTTCACAGCATCCCACACTTCACCCAGTCCTACAAAAGCTTGTTTGAATATCATTATTATTTGTACTATTGCACCACATTATTGCGCTCACATTGTACAGCCATAGCGACCCTAGGACAATTAGGCAGGCTAAGATGAGACGGACGGGGGTCGAAGTTTTAGTGAAACAACACGTTAGATGTTTAAAAAGTGGAACACACCCCGAGAGAAATGATTGAGGGATCTGTTCTCCGTCACGAAGAAGAGCAGAGAATCCAAGAAAAATTGCGTAGCGAACGCAAGCTGACAGATGGTTCGATATGGGCAGTTTTGAGCTGTCTAGCGTTATAAAAACTGCAAAAACTGCAAGGATTGTAGAAATATCTACAGCTGACTGTCTGGCAGTGCCATTAGGTCCACTAGGAAGTGTTAGCCTCGATCTGGCGTCTACACAGGCTTAATGATTTCTCAAACTTGGCCGACTACTACAGATGGTGTATTAGTAAATATTTGGCCGTTTCTCATGGGTGGTCGGTTGAAGTAAACAAACATCTACACTCCTCATTTTGTCGAAAGTTACCAACTTCATGGATTATGGTGCGAGTAATCCTTGGAAGTAGACGGGCCAATTTCGAGGTAAGAGTAGCGTCCAGCCTTGGGTAACCTCGCCAGTACAGTCCCAAATGAGAAAAGTGGTGAAGTAGCTGACCGAAAGCGGTTTTTTCTCGACTTCCCAGTGACACAATGAAGACACACACGATGCGTCCGCGGTTCCCCCTCGTTCGTCGAAAAATCAACGATAGCATACTTTCTGCTAGTGAATGAGTGATAAATTGTTACTGCAGCGCGATAGCGCGACATTCACGAATTACCCAGACCGACAGTGCCCTTGACTGCTGCGATGCGAAAAAGAGCGCATTGATCGTCCGCCGTCTTAATGAAACTGTGCGGAAACTCAAGGCTGAGCTCTTGACTGTCAAAGTTGGCTAGCAATATCGTCGAGATTTCTTACTCTAGTCATCGCGTCGATTACGCTGTACAGGCAGTTTTTCAACGATTGCTTTGTCAGTACACAATAGCACAGCGCTTGGTAGAAGCTGGTACGATGGCGGAAATTCCGACAAATAAGTGATATACACCGTAATCAGAAGTAATCGGTAGCCACAACTTGTTAGTTTAGCAATGAAGCACATTATCGGTAACCGATCACAAAAGTTTACCACACTGAACGCATTACGAAAGAAGGAAATGGAAAGCGTTGGAATGGAAACTGTATGAAGAACTGACCTGTATGAGCCAAACGCTGATTAGCAGCGGTGGCTGCATTGAATTGGACAGAAAAATGAGATCTTTCCTCAGGTCAGAATCGAATACGAGGGATAAAAAATGACCTGGCCAGGAATGAGGGAAGGTCAGAGGCAAATCGCTCTTAAAAGGGGAGGGTTGGGTTGTGCGCGGGGTATATGAGAAGTGGGCGGGTGACGCCGGAAACACCCACGAATGTACGGTAGAGCGGGTGATCTAGATTCGAGTGCACTGACGACGATAAGCGAAAAATTTTCCACCAGACGGAAACTAGACTTGCTTAGCAGATACATATGCGCCCTCCCTAAGCACATCTATAACATACACCTAGTTTACACTTTAGTTAACGCCTATACTAACTACTCATATATATTTGTTTGTTTACTTTTCTTTATTTATATCCCATAGAATGAATGGGATGGGACGAAATGGCGCTTTTGTTTGTAGAATTGGAACCAGGTCGTCGGGTTAAAAATAACTGTAAATTTCGAACAGCGTTTGTTCATGAGACCACACGCATGCGCACACAAACCGTATTAATAGCCGTTCATCAAGCCAAATGAAAAATGTGGCCATTACGCTAGATCGCCTTATCGCCTTAGGGCTATATGCCTTTGGCCCTGGGCAGAGTTTTTGGCCCACAGCAGGGCTGCAGTTGCTCTGAACTTTGTAGAACCCACTTGTAGTGCTTGTATGTCATTTGTATGAGAGAGAGAACACGGGAAGGCGATTTTACCCCAAATTTGGTGTTCTCCAGGACTTTTAGGGGGTTTTTGGGGTATACTCCGTAGTAGGTCGTTTACACTTGACGGGGCTATGATGTACTGGTATTTTAGTGAACACAGACAGCTACCAGTTCAACCGTTGTTATTTTTATTAGTCTTTCAACCTGTTCTCCCCTTGTAACCTGGGATTTTCTTGCAGACATGGTGGCATTATTTAAAGAAGAACTATCGTCTGCACTTTCACAAGTGGACGCGTGTCACCTCAGCGTCCTATTTCCTATAATAGCCATGATGCGTGGGTTGAGTGTCCGTTGACATGAACCACCGCAGAAAACACCTAGGCTAGCTGGGGGCGCGGGGCATCATACATGCCGAAACACAAAAGATGACCTTGGTTTTTTAATCACTTCAGTTGTTCTTGTTTTCCTTACTGGCCAACATTAGCTACAGATGTCTCAATTTCGTTAGCGTACTTAGCCCTGCGCTCTCTAGCGCTAAATGCACAGAAGAAATAAATGTGCTACGATTAACAGAGAGAATAAAACTAATTGTTCCTGAACAAATGATTAGGTAATCACTTCAATATTTTTCCGGTCTCAGAGACCATTCAATGTAAAAAGATGTAGTAGGCTTAGCCTTGAAGCGAATTCGTTCCATAGCAGAGCCCAGCGATGATAGTGTTATAAAAACGGCCATCACTATCGCACATTTTCACAGTTTTACTTCTTGCCACAATACAATACCAGGTTACAATGTGTTCAAAAATAACTTGGACACAGTATTTATTATCCGAGAAGATGTGTTCAAAGTGCACTCACAACTAAAGTTCAGGCGGTGATCACAGCAAACCGTAGCCTGCAGGCTTTTCGGAAACTTCAGACGAAATAGAATTATTGTTATTGACACAAGTCAGCACGACCAGTTGAATCATCTCCCGCAGGGAACTTAAGGGGAACTTGTCACCATAAGTGTCCTTTGCTGGAGTACTCGTTATTCGGAACTTGGTGCTTGAACTGTCACAGACAAGCCAGGGTTAGGCTTTAGTGGGATGCATTCTCGCGCTAACCCGAAGGCTCCATACCTACCCACGAGATAATCGAATCAGCCCTTTTGGCGTTTCTGCTGGGGCCGTATGCTGAATGTTGGGGAGGGGATGGGGTCCCCGAGGTCGACGGACTACTTGAACTCGGTCGGTACGGTAGGAGAGATGACGAAGTGGTGCAGCTAGGTCCAGCAGCTCCGCCAAAAGGGCTGGTTTGCTTACCCCAGGACTAAGCCTTGGAGAGAGGACGGACCTGCGCTCTCTCGCAGGTCCGTCCTCTCTTTAAGGCTTAGTCCTGAGGTTTTGAGGACTGAGTTGAAGTAGTCCGTCTACCGTCGAGGACCCCATCCCCTCCCAAATATTCAGCATACGGCCCCAGCAGAAATGCCAAAAGGGCTGGTTTGCCCTACCCACACGCTGGGGCCAGGCCCTCACTCTTGTTACCACACTAGCGAAATGCCAGCCATGGAAAATGCTTTGAAATTTGTTGGTGTTGAGATTGAAACATATTAGTTTTCCCTCCTGCAAGGTTCGAGAGAGTACTGGAAGAGAACTGAAACATTCTCCCTCATTTGGGCATAGGTTCCTCTCTACCACACATTACAAAAAGGAGGGCAATGAAAATCCCCTTGAGTTCGGCTTTTCAATAGTGTTATTCCTTAAGTCAGGAAGAAGTCCGGGAGAGTTTCCCTAAAGAACTTTGCGCCTAGCGTTGTTACTTCCAATTGCCGTAACCTTTTGTAAGGAGATGCTGTTCGAACAAAGCTTTTTTCAACAGCAGAACTTGGAACCACTGACTTACTCAGAAGCGCTACAACCACTTCAACAACTGTCTACCCCACAATTCCCCTTTGAAAGATTTTTTGTGAACAGGCGATTTCTTAGCTTGGCTGAAAGCTTTCGCCATTATTGTATGGTGCCAGAAGACTGAAGAGCTGCGGAGTTTCTTCAGCCTGAATCATCAGAATGTCCAAAAACTGCTCCGATGGACAATTTTTACCCGCTTAATAGTAAATTCATAACATATGTATATAATATTAGCATTACATAGCATGGCATTCAGTAAGATTTAGTCCAGAAACAGAAAAAAATTTTGGTGACCACCTTAAAATGGCACTTGTATGTACACTTGTCTAGTCGGTGAGAAACACTAAACGCTCTTCTTCGATCAAACTCAATCTAAGTAGTATGCGCCACACATGTTGTTTCCCCGCAAAATCGCTGAGACATTTGAGAGGTGTAACATACAAATGCACAATGCCTTGCTGGTACAGGTCTATCTACTCTTCTATACTCTCACGATCTCTGTGCTTGAGCTAAGGTCATACGATGTTCCCGTTGAACTTTACCCGAAGTATGCTTGAACATCAGTGTATCTTTTGTTAACACGTCGGCGAACAGGCGACTTTTCTCGTGTCGGCCGCGTAGGACCACGCCCTTTTTCAATTTACGAAAAATACGTATAATGGTGTGGCGCATCTACATCAACATTTACGCCAAAAGGTTTGAAACTTGATAGAAAAATTTAGGAGGCTTCCTTTGTCTCAAACCTTCGCTGTCCACTTCGTTAGGACACTGAATCCTCTCGGTTGGTCACGTAGGGATTCTGGACTAGGCTCAAAAGAGCTCCTCACTCCAGAATCCGTAAATGCGGTTGCCTCCGGTTCTCTGTTTGTAAAGCTCTCCAACAAACTAGCTAACTGCCGGCAAACAGTCAGCTCTATACGTTCAAAAATTGGTAATTTTGACTCTGAGAGAATGACCTTGAAACATCTTTTTTGTTGTGCTTACTGTTATTCTTGTAATCAAACCGTAAAGGTAAAATTTGTGATATAGATGAACTGTGTTGACCTTGTAAAGAAATAACTGCTCAGGAAGAATAAAAAATCTGCCCATTCAAGAACCATGGGGTGTCGTCCGACATTGAGGGACATCGCCCACGCGGCAGTAGAAGTGTTGCCCGGCGGAAGGCGACACATTGTCGCCAACGCATTTAACAGCGAGAGTCTCTCATTTCGCTGAATTGCTTCCGTGAAAAAGTTACGAAGGAAGAGAAAAAATCTGAGAAAAAAGTTGAAAAATCTGAATCAAGTGCACTTCAAAACTGTCCATTCGGTCAAACAAAGGAAATCTGTTAATTTGTTTTGGAGAGATAAAGCTTCTATTATCGGCTGACGTAAAATCCTCGAAAAGTTGGACATATTGCGTTATATTGGCCTGAGACGAATGTCATCAGTAGGTGCATTACATACACTGACGTTCAAAAGTATGAAAAAGTTTTTTTCGGGGGCTAGCGCTACATACGGGGGATTCTAGGATGTGAGCCATTTTTCTCCATTGCCACCACGATACCCCAGTATCTTACGATAGCGCCCTTTTACATTTTTGACCTAGCGCAGTCAGTGAGGAATAAGGTTGCTCCGAAAAACAAAAAGTACATGTATATTCGGGTGGAAGTGGTGTAGTGGCAAGTGGCACGCTCACCACACGCGCGGTCCGGGGATCGCATCCTGGGTCGTGCATCATTGCTTTAGGTATAAACACGTACGTACAAAAGCCGAGCAGGAACTCTCCGTTCTCTGAAAACACTCATGGTAAAGTTGTGTGCACTTTAATAGTGAATAACACTCTTATGAACAGAGCTAAGACAGTGCAGTCACTGACATCATCAAAGGTCGCGATTTTATTGTCCTCCTTTGTTGTATGGGTATCCAGGAGCAGAGTACATGGAGCTCAAACTTAAGTCATGCCCAAGTAAGGGCGTAACAGATGGAGTGAATGTTGTCGCCACAACAACCTGCTGCGGAACGAAAAGAATTAGCAGCTGCTTCTTGAACTGATCACTCAGCCATCCTTGCATTGGCTATCGGTTTTTTCCTATTGAAATTTTTGCTCGCATTCTATTACATAACTCAAATACTCCTCACTATACGAGTGCAAGCTTTGCTAACGGCTTTCCACCCAAAGTCCAAAAAGGGAATCTGGGTACCCCTCGACATTTCTATTCGACGTGCCTACGTTGTCAGTAAGCCTAGAATAGATCCAAAACAAGGACACTTTCGAGGAAACCATTGCTCAAACGCTAAAATTTACATACAAAAACCATTACCGTGGGATCATTCAGGAGATACAAAAGTATATACGGTGTGTACGCGGCCTGTTACAATTTCTTCAGATCTCCGCGAGCCAGTCCAAAGATCGCCAAGCTTATAAATCTGATCCAACCAAGATAAGGGTTGTGACCGTTTTATTCTTTTCATCTTGATTCTTATTCATGGGCCAGGAATAATAGAGGTCCAAGACCATAGCCACTACTTGTATTGCACTCAGTCTCTCTGGTGTGGTGTGACACCAGAGTCGTATAATGTATGTTTATATTGCTGCCCAACGAAGAATTTATAATTTATTCAAAGCTCTTTCCTCTTCTAACCCAAAAGTTCTCCTTGCTGCTTATAAGACCTACGTCAGACCTATCCTTGAGTACGGGACAACAGTGTTTAACCCCTCGAAACAATCTTGCATTAAGCGACTCGAAGCAGTTCAGAACAGTTTCACTCGTAAATTGTTCCTTCGTTGTTATGGTTTTTCTTATCGGTCAGTACCTGACTCCTATTCCCGTAACCAACATTTAGGACTTAAAACTCTTGCTTTAAGGAGAAAAGTTAATGATGTCGTGATGGTCTGTAAAATTATCAACGGCCAAGTAAAGGTTTCATGTCGCAACTTCTTCCAACTGTTACCATCTGTAACTAGAGGAAGTCGAACTAAGATAAACTTCAGTGCAGCGCGCTCCAATCTTAGGCATCAATTCTTCGTCAATCGCGCTGGGTCAGCATATAAGCAGCTGATGAAAAAAGGTTCGCTACCGATATCTATAAAAATGCTCAAATCATACTTATATAAAGTTCTCCGTTGACGCACTACCCGTTTCCGTTTATTTCTCCTCATCAATAATCTCGCAACATTCTTCTATGTTTACTGTTGTTTCATGTCATTGTCATTGTTTTTTTTTGCCGTGTTTTCTTGCCTTTTGTGTTCCCCCGCCTACTGGCGATTTGTACATGCTTGTCATGTAATAAACATAACATAAAATGTAGTATGTGACGTATTAAAAGCAATCAACTGACATATAAATTAAGTTAGAAAGCGGGAAACGTTAGTTTACTTCTCAACAACATCGCTCATCGTTGCGGCAACAGCTTCTTGCGCGAAGCCGCCTGTCTCTCAGCGCGTCGCATTCATTTCATTATTCCTGCCACAAAGCCCGAGCATGATCGAGATTTCTCGACCATGTATTCACCTGCTTCCAGGCATAACCGCCCTTAAATGTTTGCAAAATGCGTGACTTCATCTGCTTTCCTGCCTGTTCAACTCTGTCTCAGACCCAATATGAGGCATTCCCTGCCCACATTCGATATGTCGCAATACAGGCGGTCATTAATAGATGGACTTGAAAAGAAAACTTGAGAGCTTCCTGATGTCCCCATCTGTACGACTGTGTCGGGCAGACCTATTTCGTAGCACCGAATAAGTCATATACCCTGGCATATTGAGGGCACTCTCCCAGAAATAGCTCTGACAATATGAAATAGGCTTGAATAGTTTTCAAAAAGGGACGCTGGCATTTGTGCCATATTTGGCTACTACGCTACCTCGAACAACATGTGTTACTTCAAGAATAAGAACAACGGGATTAGTCCTATACAACTGAAGGGCATGTCCTCGACTTACAGACCGTCTGTTCTTTTCCTGCATAGCAGCGCGCTTATGCGCAGACCCATGGTGCAAGGAGCCAGTTTTCCGCAGCTTGAATATCATGCCCTTAGTTAATGAAACCGGCGTGTTTCTTGCCCACGAATAATGACCACAGTATTGGTGTGAAATGGGCCAGCACTTAAGAAAAAAGCAGAAGAATTCGTCGAAAACACTCATGGTAAAAGTTTGCATATCTTCGCAGTCTAGCGAAGGCAGTGATACATAAATCGCAGGCAGGACAGTATGAGCCAAGTGAGGGTAACAGATGAGAGTGCGCCAGACAACAACCTGCTGCGGACGGAAAAATTGCAGCTGTTGAAGCTGTCTCAGCATGGTATCAGCACTTTCTTCGGGCGATTTACACGCACGGGAGTGCAGCAGCTATGACTCTACTCTGAGGTTCTACCCCAAAGTCCAAAAGGGAATCGTATCCATCTTCTGCCTACGTTCTATGGTGTTGTTTGTAAGCAATACGCTGATGACCTGAAATTCTATAAAGTGATCAATTCCCCACAGGATGCTGAGTCCTTGCAGTCCTCCATCAGTAGTCTTGTACAGTGGTCTGTAGACTGGCAGATTCCTCTATCTTCCTCCAAAACCTTTCACATGCACCTAGGCCCCCCCTGCCCGTCCACATACTTCATAAATGGACAACAGATTTTGACAGTCGATGAGATTAAAGACTTAGGGTTCCGTTACAATAATAAGCTTGACTTTTCTCCACACTTCAAGCAAATTTACAAGAAAGCGTGCCACCGCACCTATCAAATTTTCAAAGCTTTGACAACCAAGGACAGCAAAACTCTCGTCCCAGTTTACAAAACTTATGTTCGCCCACTTGTTGAGAATGGGACTGTGGTTTTCTCGCCGCACAAAAAGAAAGACATTGCACTGATTGAGAAGGTTCAAAATAATTACACTAGAAAAATGCTGGTTCGTCGCGGTGGCTTCCTGTATTCAAGAATACCGAAGGCTGAAATACGGAATAAATTTTATGATCTCCCTTCCCTTCAGTCTAGACGTTTGTTCTTCGATTTATGCATGGTTCACAATCTTCTCAGCGACAAGTCCGCGGTTAAAATTTCACAATTCTACAGCCTTATTCCATCTAACACTAGGGGTGGTCACCTCAAATTGTCATTTCCCAGGCCGAAAACTTCCATCAGGCGTACCTTTTTCACGGTTAGGGCAGGTCTTGCATATTTACGTTATAGCAAATCCAATTGCTTCCCGAGCTCTCGGGCGTCCTTCAGACGCTCAATAGCAAAACTCGTAACTAAGGCATAAAAGGCATAATCGGCAACACTTCTCCACTGATTTACTTGTTTATATTTACCTCAGCTTCTCGTTGATGTTATAGTTTTATTGCGTATTTTCCTTTCTAACGTTGTCTTACACAGCGTATTGAATAAATAAATAAATAAATAAATAAATACGTTGTGCCAGTAAGCTAGAAAAGATCCAAAACAACTTTCCGAGGAAACCGTTCCTCAGGACGCTAGAATTTACATACAAAACCATTACCCGTGGGATCATCAGGAACAAAGTTCTCGGTTCGGTACAATATTCTCAATTTTCGTGTCGATCTCAATAGTCGCAACTTTTATAATCTGATCCAATCCAAGATAAGGGTTGTGACCTTGATTTACTTCTTCAACACCAACTTCTTCCAACCGTTCCGTGCGTTTAGGAGTGCTTGGAAATGGGCAAAAAAGTACCAATATCAGGCTTTTTCTCCGCATTCAAAAGCAAAGTATCTCATTATCTGAACAAAGTTCAACAACTTACTATCGTATTTTCTTCAATCGTTTTTATTCGCCTATGTTCACTAAGGTTTTTTTTCCAAGGTTGTGTTTTGTTGATCTTGTTTTTGTTTACACATACGAGTAGCATGTAATAAATGAGTAAAGTTTTGCACGTTGTTATGGCGCTGTGGGTGCCCGACAGGAGGCCCGCCGCGTGGCAGAGTCAGCGGACGAGTTGCAGCGCGTTCTGTAGTGACTGCGCGTCTAGTCAAACAGATGTGCCATTGTAGGCCCCAGTTGAATAGTGCGTTGCGACTTGCCCACTGACTCTGCTTTCTTGCCGTGCGGCGGGCCTCTTGTCGGGAACAATGACGCTGTAGTGGTTCGATTCCTGCCACAGCCCACAAATTGCAAGCATGGTAACGTTCTAACTTCTTCCATTTTATCAAATCAATCTAATCGTGTTTGCTCTGATTCCATCTAGTTGACTTTTGTTTTCCAAAATACATTCTTCAGAATCACTAGCTCAACTATCCTGAGTCCATCATAATTTAAGACTTGTGGCGTCTCTTCTCCGTTGCACCATTGCCTTTGTCTTCCCTTTCTACTTGCTTTTTTTTCCATCGTGAAGGATACTCTTGAGTTCCTGCTTCCCTTTCTTTCTTAGTATATCAGGTTGTTCAATATGTAATGTCGCTTCAGATGAAAGTTTTTCCTCCAAAATCCCATGCTTTCACATAAAATTATATGGACCATACGAAATGGGACTTGTCTGAAAACTTTCGCTTCTTTTTTTTAGTTATAAATTTGTTGTGCCAGGCTTGCAAAATAAGAATTTGGCACTCAGTTTTTCTCCGAGAGAAATCGTTCAATGATATTTATTTATTTGTTTGTTTATAATTATTGGACAGCAATGGTAGGAATGATTGGCTAAAGAATGGCGACAATCACGATATGCGCCGTACTCAGTTATGACCTCTTATAAACATTCAATTATAAAGTTATCCAAAAGGAGCCGCCATTTTCTTTCCAAATTTGGTTTTTCTGGTCGGTTTTATATCTTGTGATATAACTGCCTTGAGCGTTTTCTCCAGTTATACTTGCTAACGTTTTTAGAACCCACTTTCATTATCAGTTAGGTCATATTTTGGGCTTACATCACAATTTATCCAATCCACAACTCGAATAACCTCAAAGGAAAAATAGTTGAGTTTTGGCCGAAAAATCAAGTTCAAAAAAAGAGCGACATGATCTATTGAACAACCCACTAGCCGATTTTTCGGAAGAGGTCATGAATGAATGAAGTATATGTATTGGGTTGGTGCATAATATCGTAGCGCTTGCATTTTTCATTTTTGCACGCAAACGTTTTGTGAAGAAATTAAAAACATAAAACTAATCAGGGATGTCCACTTTGCCATTATTTACGACTTTTATCCTACACTGGTGTGCAAAACTTAGGGACGGAAGCAACTTTCACATGATATCTGGTTGCTAGTCTAACCTAGGTCGATCAAATCAAATTTGGCACATACATAGAAGTAAATGTTGCGGTACAGTGAGAGTTACTAACAGAAAAGCGCAACGGGCGATTAGAAAAGACATTTTTCTGCAAATACCCTGTCTGAAGCGGTCGATAGGTGAGGCTTCTCCAACTCATGGTAGACATTCAAAAGAGAGGAGCTGGTTCTTGATGGGGTGTATGAACACTACGGACTGCAAAGCATGCTCTGCCACGTGCTCCAATACTGGCCACAAGGTTGGTTAAGAGTTTTGTGGAAAAGCGATCCATTCCTTATAGACCGCGATTGACAAACTGCTGGACAGTTGTTGGTGCATAGGGATGCGCTACAATAGCTCTCTGAATGCACGTCACACGTGCTCCATGGGGTTTGACTGGAGAAAGCAGGTAGGCTTCACCAATCGGCGGAAAATCCTCACATTCCGAAGAGCTTTCCTTTTGGGCTAATCGATGCTCTCGACGCACCTTGCCCTCCACACGGTTGAAGTAGAGGTCAAAGGCACCCTTGAAAAGATGCACATTAGTAAGGAGTACAGCGTCACAATAACGCCGATCAGAAAGCATTTCGCGATCAGGAGTTGGGAGGCTGGTACGTCCTTGCAACTTTATGCCTCTTCATACCGTATCGAATGGACTATCAAAGCAGTCATGTTGAACGATGATCCTGGATTCATTACGTGATCCTACTCTCGCCACATACGGGTGAGCCCAAAATCACTATTTACATCCAATTTGATCTTAACTGAGAAGAACACGCGAACAACCAAATTTGTGGTGCATCGCTAATATCCCGGCACCTAGTAAATGTTCGCGCCGATACGCGGGTTCCGAAGGAACACCAAATACTATTGGTCGGCCAGAGAGACCATACCTACACGGTCACTGTACCACTGTTCAGCCTGGGATTACGTGCCTTACAGTCCTGGTAAATGTTTTTGCAACTGCAACCTGTGGGTGACGTAGATCAATTCTTGCCTGTTGCAAAACGTAACAATCACCTGCTGTTGCAGTTAATCGTGATCCACCAACCTACTCTTCTAGGGGCAGAAGTAGCTGCAGTTCATATTGCTCCTTATGTGTACAAAACGGTGGTACGAGCAACATCGAGCTCCTGGACCACACTCGTTAAAAATCTTCCCTCTTCCAGTTTCCCGGGGACTGTTCTTGGCGTGAAACCAACCTCGTGTTGTCTCCGAGTCCTGCTGTGATAAGAACACCACTATATTCCACACTAACTTCTCCCTGCTCAGTACACTCCCTCTTGTCCTGTCCCACCAAACCTTCGTTCTACGTGGCCACTCCCTTTTGACTCCAACCTGAAGCCGACCGCTGTATTTATGGGGCCCTTTTTATGTCTATGACTGCAAGGCTTTTAACAGCACGCTTGCACAGTTTCATCCGATTCCGTCGAATTCTTAATGAGTTATGACAAATTATCCACCTCGTCCTTAAGTTTTGCACACCAGTGTATTTTGCAGAAAGTCACTGGATTTGGAATTGAAAAAAAGATGTTGGGCTCGTTCTCGAAGTCCTCATTATTTCGCAATTTGTACGACATGAATACGGTCTTAATTTGAGTGAAATATGTAGGGTTGGTTAGAGAGAGGTTCGATAAGAACAATGGATTCTGAAGAACTTTTGTTTTGACGGTATTTTTTTCTTTATGTGAACTGAAAAATAACAGCTGTCGAAATGCCGATTTCTGCCGTCTGGATTTTCCAACTTCTAAGCATTATGTATGAGTACAAATATAATTTTGAGGGAAATGACGAAGTAATTTTTGTAGAGCGAAAAAAGCACTTTCAAAAGGTATAGGCGATTTTTAGGGTTTCTCTTGTACTGATTGAATTTATACGCCCAAAAAAACGCTACGATATTATGCACCAACCCAATATATATCTGATCAATTTCTTTTGGTGGAGAACAGAGTTAGAGCTAGTTGCCGGTTTTGCTGACTTTCGGCAACCAGGTCTCCCTTCCCAAGCTTGATATTCAACAGAAATGCAATAAATACAGAAAAAAGTAGAATTTCTCGTATAGCAGCCATTCCTTTTTCGAACGGTTTGTAACATTATCTAAATACATGGAAATTTAGAGGAGAAGTTTTCATATCAATGAGAATGACAATACAGGGTGCACTGGAATTACTTGCTCAAAGTTGCATAGTTTGAAGTAGTGATTTTTTGTGATCACTATCCGTCAAATAGCCACCAAAACTCTTGCGTGCTTCGGCTTCCATGAGCGCTTTGAGTCACACCCCTGTTTTTTTCTAAATCACCAGGCCTTTTTTCTCGGATCTGCGATCATTCACTCGCGCTAGCTTGGTCGCTGATCGAAAACAAACGCCAAAACTGTTTCGTGAACAGAAAACACGTGATCTATACTATCAAACGTTTCAAGGATGTCAGAGCTATAAACGGTCGCCCAGGAAGAGAGGAGAGATACGAAAACCAAGTTTCCATGTATGCTATACGAAGTTATTACGTGAACAGAATCCGATTTCGACTCCAGCCCATTCACGTTTCCACATGGTTCTGCATCAGCCCATAGATCGAAGGTGACACAGCAGTGACCTTTCAAGCTTCATCAGCGCTCCTGAATCGCCATCCTATAGTCCCGAAGCAGTGGGATGTTACGTATAGTCCTTCTTGGGAAGCAAGGCCTGCTTCAGAGATCCACGCTGGACGACCTGACTTCAAGTCTGAAGGCAAGTATGTGATCCCAGGGAAGACATTTTGTTTTTCAAACTTCTATTTCGTAATGGCGCTAAATTAGTATTCTGCTGTTGAAAATTTGGATCGCAAAGTATTGTTTTACCATTTTTATAACGATGAATATTTGACCAAGTAATTTTGGCGCAACCTGTATTTATCGGAGAACTTGATAATTATGATGCCAAGTACCAGATGTGTTGTACTGCCTTGTCAATTAACAGCCGCTATAACATTTTACACTCTACATCTCCCACACATTTCATTTCACATTTCACAGTTTTCAAGCGCTGATTTCCACGTTGACCCTATAGTCAAATTCAACACGTTTACGACCGTGGTATAATTCCATGCCCCACTCACTCGGCCGCGTGGAACTGTGTGACATACTGTCATGTCACAGCCTCTTTTAAGCTGGCTTTCAGACTTTTCAGGGGTTTGAGCTATAATGTGCCAAGGTGGTTTTCGTCCAGAGCACAGAACCACCGACGCCATTCACGTGGCTCGACGCATGAATGGAAAAAGCGAAGGAATGGAATAGACCACTGCACATGGCTTTTTTGGATTTGGAGAAAGCCTTCGACCGAATACACTCGTGGAAGCTGTGCAGCTGACCTAATTCCTCAACTGCCGTCCGAAGACCTGTAGGTGATACCTCACAGTTCCCAGTCACAGTTGGAGTTCATCAAGGGATCGGCCCTCTCACCATTACTCTTCATTCTATGTATGGACTATGCGTCGAGGAAAATTCGGAAAAGAGCCCCCGATGACGCTTGGGTACGCTGATGATATACTGCTAATGGATCGGTCGAAAATGAAATTAGAGAGACGTGTCAATCAGTGGACAGCTAAAGGACCATGGACTCAGGCTCAACATCAACAAAAAAAACATGATATAGGTGCAACATGGCCACAGAGTAATATGCAACACCGCCCCCATGTCTTCGATCACAGTAAGAGATCCTTTTCCAGACCAGCCAATTCGTATCTGAGGTCCACATCTGTCCGCGAGCCGACAGTAAAGCTGGCAGAAATTGCCTAGAATTAACGCTGTGCAAATGGAGGACTGTAGTGAACGTTTCTCTAGTGACAGCAAATGCTGATCAGCCTCAAGTGCACATTATGCGCCAAGTAAAACGAAGTACATAAGAGTGACGACGAGAGCATATGGGTCTATGGAGATGACGATGTTACGATGGAGCCTGGGACACACGCGGTTCGACCACATTCGGAACGAAGACAAGATCAAGACCGATCCTCAATTCCCTTGTCCCCTCCCGCTTGCGCTGGTATGGTCACATTTTTCGAAGGCTCCTGAGCCCGATGGTCCAGATCATGCCGATAGTATCACCTTCATTGGTACACACCCGACCAAATTACGATGGATGGACAACGTGAAGATCGACGTGAATGCTGCCGATCTGTCTGTAAACGATGCATGGAATCGAGATCATTGGAAAGCCTTGGTGGAAAAAACGGCGAAAGTTGGACAACAACGCTAAGAAGAAGTTCTACAATGTGCTCAGACATTGTTTAAATACATTTTTGCAGTAATGATTTGTTACGGGTGGGAATTTTTGGCGGGATACGGAGCTTATGCACCTCTTTTGATCTTGCACAGTGGTGTGCGCTTCTGTGTCGTCTGTAACGTTCTCCTTTGTTCGGTGAAAATTAGCTCGAGGGGAGGGCCTCACATCGTATAACACACAAAAGGAGAAAAATAAATTAGTCCCTCGAGAAAGAGTTTTGTTGACAGTGCACTATGATATGTATTTATTTATTATTGATTTGCACTATTGTGCGCCTGTGACAAACGAAGGTGTTTCGTTTGTCACACTAAGTGCTGAAACAAGGGTTGCGCTCCAATGTGTTACTCCATTTTTTATAGTAACTGAAGCAGAAGATGCTTCAATGAGTTCGATGTTCATAAATGTGTTTTTTTTTCACAAAAATTCAATCTATATCCATGGTTTAAATGTATATTACCTTTCGAAAGACATCATCTGCTCTAGTGTAATTTCCCTCCCATTCTATGGCACGGGATTCAAATTTTAGGATCAAATGGAGGCGTCCAGTGACAAAAAATGACCAAACGACAATATTTATCTCTAACTTGCTTCCCTGAAGAGAATCACATACTGTACCCTCTACTTATGCATGATCTCTTCTAATACATTACACTATTAGGTTTCCCAACAAGTCGCGTCATTCCATTTCCAGACCTGGTTTTTCAACCAGAACTCGACGGTCAAGCACCATTACCTGAGATCGAGGTCGAAATTTTTTTAAGCCGAGACATTGAAAAACTAGTAGAATTTTTTCAAAGAAATGTGGCACGTTTGTGGATAAAGCATAATTATCCTACAACTAAAATTCGAGTACTGTTAAACACCATTAAAACAGCAAATGGAAATAAGCAGAAGAATTGAGTCACAACCAGTATATAAAACATTAGCGTTTTCGTGATAGATTTCAAAAAAAAAAATTTGAATATTGCATGCTATCAGATCGGCCAGTCGAAAAGAAACGTGTGGCGAAACCTTTTCGGCAACCTAGCGTGATCAATTTATTCGCGGACTTCCTTTACGCTAAATTTGAAAACCATGGAACATAGATGGAAGAAGAACACAACATTCTTGTAGAGCAGACAATTCTCTTTCGAATGGTATATGACTCGATGTAAAAGCATGGGGATTTAGATGAAAATTTTTTGGTTGAAAAAAAGCGACACTATTTATGAGACAATCTAATATTAGGTTGGAAGGAAAGTTCTGAAACACCCCGCAGCCAAAATTTGAAATTTATTTTTTATTCTTTGTTTTATTCTAAGACCCGTAACATATTGACCATCAGACTCAGCAACACTACGCCAACCTTCGGGCAATTGGTGACACCACATTTGTAGAAATTAGGAAGAATTTTTGTCAAACAACCTTTTGAAGTCGGATTTGCGCTCGTTTACGTCGTCGAGCTTCCTGTTCTCCAGGTAATGAGCAAGCGAGCAGGAAAGGTTGAAGAGGTGTATAGATAGGTTTGACGAATATGGCAGACGGGCAGCCGCGGTCCTGCCTGGCTTCAGAGTCTTGTGGCTTGAGACCGAACACCCGCGACGTTGCGCGTTGTCGTGAAGCAGGTTGACTTGTCGCTATATTCGGCGAAGCTTTTCTGCAATCTTTTCGAGCAGCTAGCATTGTGTAGCCCTTGTACTCGTCAATCCTGCAGACAGAGCATCACCCGTGGGAAATACCGTCAAAATTCCAAAAATTTGACAGCATCACCATCCCCCCATAATTTTCAAGTCATTGTAACTCCAGTTTCCCATACTCCAAGCCGCTGCTGCTGTCGCATATGGTTAAAGCAGACGGTACTCTTGTCCCAATGGCCACATGCCACGGCCTATCGTTGCTGCTGTGCGACGAGAAGTACATGTGCAGATGTCCACCCGGTGAAATCGTGCGGTACCTATTGACCACATTTCCAAGACCTGTCAAACTCCTGAAGAGCCCAGAGGACGGGCTTCTGGAAGCACTCAAGACGCTCCGTCAGCTTGTGTGACGATTGCCTAGAATCACCTTTGATTACAGCGGTGACGAGGTCAAGAGCTGCGTCAGAAAGATCAAAGTCTTCGCTGCGGAGCGTTCGAGCCAAGCTGAAACCGCCATGTGAGAAAACGTGCCCTAGCCTATCCCGGGACTGATTCTGTGCGCCTCTTGTGGGACAGATCTTAGGCGAAACTCGCACAGGGCGAGCTTGTGCGCAGATATCTTTAGGCGAAGCTCGCACAGGATGAGCGCTCGGAGTGTCTC
Source organism: Ostertagia ostertagi (assembly GCA_036418205.1). NCBI lineage: Eukaryota > Metazoa > Nematoda > Chromadorea > Rhabditida > Trichostrongylidae > Ostertagia > Ostertagia ostertagi. The sequence continues at coordinate 5,376 of MU870237.1, read as the reverse complement.
GCGGGAAAAGTTGATTTAGTGCGATGCAAACGCCATTATTGGGAAAGCTGATTTGATCACCGTACGTAGCACGGTCCACTCCTACTATATACCACCCATGGAAGATTCCAGAGCATTCGGGAGAAATCCAGAAAGAGCGCGAATTGAGTGTTTCAGAACTTTCCTTCCAACCTAATAACTGCTCGCAGCGCCGAGGTACTGCCCTTCCTCTCACTAGTGCCCCCTCAACCCACCTACCATCAATTCGCATTGTACTATTCATCATATTACAAATATCGCTCTATCGTGAGTGTACGCTATTTCGATATCATTTTTGAAGATTACTGTGACAATCGCCAAATCAGTTGCGAACAAAATCAGCGCGATCAAGGAATCCACAATCCACTATCTTGGTAGTTGTCTAAATAACAGATACCTGAAAAAATTGTGCGTAAAAAAAGCTGCTGTGTCGCCGAACGGACAGCTCAGCTATGTAGGATGGTCCACTATGCTGAATCAAGGGAAAATGCAAGCGTCTTCTGAAGTGA
>MU870236.1:12649-31939 GCA_036418205.1 Ostertagia ostertagi | reverse complement strand
AAGGCCCATGGATCCTCCTGCTCGAGGGACACGAAGCCTTCATTCCTTTCGTTCAGAGCTTTCGTGAAGAAGTCTGACCATCGGGCCGGCGGTCGTCCAGGTGTTCGTTTGACGTCCCGAGGGATCCAGTCGGTAACCGCTCTGGTCCAACGGTCATCGCAAAATCGCATGACGTGTCCGGCCCACCTTATCTTCGATTCCTTGGCGAAAACGGCAGCGTCCCTGATCTTCGATCGTTGGCGTAGTTCGGAACTCCGGATTCCCCTCTGCACTTGCGTGTATAGGGTTACTCCTAGCATCGTCCTCTCGACAGCGCGTTGGATAACGCTGACCGCATGCTCGTCCTGCCTGCGCAGAGTCCAAGTCTCTGAGGCGTAGGTTAGGGCAGGAAGGACTGCGGAATCGAAGAGGTGGGCACGGAGCCGGATGTTCTTCGTCTTCTTCACTACTCCCTCGATGTTCTTGTACGCTCCCCAAGCCGCTCGTTTCCTCCTGCTCAGCTCTGGAGCTAGATCGTTCATCATATTGATTTCCCGACCTAGGTACACGTAGCTGGAGCATTCGGTGATGTTCGTTCCGTTGAGCGTGAATGGGGCATCAGGAACCAATCCGTTTCTCATAAACATCGTCTTCGTTAGGTTCAGCTGCAGACCGACCTTACCACAGGCGCAGTCGAAATCAGCCAGCATTCGCTCCGCTTGCTCGATGTTCGGCGTTATAAGAACGATGTCGTCAGCAAAACGAAGGTGGTGTAGTTGCCGGCCGTCGACCTTCACTCCCATGTCTTCCCATTCCAGTTGACGCATGACGTTCTCGAGAGCGGCGCTGAAGAGTTTGGGCGAGATGGTGTCGCCCTGTCGAACCCCTCTCTTGACGTCGATGATGACCTCCTTGTAGAATGGTGAGATTCTGGTCGTAAAGTTGCTGTAGAGCTCACGAAGAATCTTGATGTACTGAGTAGGGACGCCCTGGTTGCCCAAGGCTTCGATGACCGCTTCTGTCTCCACAGAGTCGAAGGCCTTCTTCAAGTCGATGAACGTGAGACAAAGCGGCATCTTGTACTCTCGTGAAACTTCAATGAGTCTTGTAACCGTGTGGATATGGTCGATCGTGCTGAACCCTGCTTGCTCGCATGGCTGTCCTTCATCCAGTATTCTGCCGATCCTGTTAAGGATGACTCGAGTGAATAGCTTGTAGATTACAGACAGCAGGCAGATTGGGCGATAGTTGCCAATGTCGTCCAGTCTCCCTTCTTGTACAGCAACACGGTCCTGCTGGTTTTCCACGGAGTGGGTACCTTGCGTGTCGGACTTCGGAAGAGAGAACTGAGGGGACAACGTATCCATCCTCTTGCGGTTGATAAGTAGGCAGATGGACATGGCTATCGAAGAGATCCGAGTAGAAGTCGTGGATGACTTTCTCCATTGCCCTTCGGGATGCAGTAACTGTTCCATCCGGACGTCGGAGGCAGGTCATCTTGGTCTTGTAGCTGGCAAAGCTTCGGCGGGCATTGCGGATGCTCCTCCCAGCCTCTGCTGCTTCAGCTAATACTGCTGCTCTTCGCTCCTTGAGATCTTCCTTTATCGCCTCTCTGCATAGCTTCGCAAGCTCGGACGTGAGTTGGTGATTGCCTGCAGCTCGTGCGGCTCCACGTTGGCGTATCAGCTCGAGAGTTTCCGTAGACAGACGTCCCTTGGTGACTTGCAAACTCTCTGCCTTCCTGCCACTCTCGTGAAGGTGTTCAACGAGCCGATGATATTCCTCGTCGATGTTTTCGATAACGGAATCCTCCCATAAGCTGACAAGAGAAGTGAAGTGATCCCAGTTGATGACTGTCCTGGGGCTTCGCTTCCTGAACTTTCGAGGCTCTCTCAACACGCATCGAAAAGTGGAACTTTGCGCGGAGGAGACGATGGTCCGATCCCGTGTAGAACTTCGGAACAACAGCGACGTCGGTCAGGCAAAACCTTCGATTGAAGATGATGTGGTCTATCTCGTTATGGAACTGTCCATCAGGTGACTCCCAAGTCCAACGAAGGTGAGAGGGCTTCTGGAACTGTGAGTTACCATGGATGGTGTTGGTCGACATGATAAACTCAGACAGTCTTTCGCCCTGCTCATTCCAATCCATTCCGTGAGTACCGATGTGAAGTTCTTCAGCCGTTCTTCTTGGGCCAATCTTGGCGTTGAAGTCGCCGACGATGACCTTGAAGAAGGTATGATCTTCCTTGTAGAACTTCTCCAATTCCATATAAAATGCTTCGTGTTCCTCCTCGTCGTAGCTCGATGTTGGTGCGTAGGCGACGAAGATTGTCAAAGCAGGAGTTGAACCACATCTTCTCAATCTCAAACGTCCGATTCGGGTCGTAAGGCTTTCGTACGAATCGATGTTTATGGCCAAGTGCGTGTTGACGAGGACACCCACACCGCTTCTTCTCCTGTATCGAAAACGGCGTGTAGCAGGCGATGCCTTCTCGTCTTCGATAACGTCGTACTTGATCTTCCTGGCTTGCATCATCAGGTCTTCGATGTGAGCTTCGGATGCAAGCGTTCCTTGCGTTGAAAGTACAGATCGCCATCTTAGTCCTTCTTCCTTTTAGGCAGCAGCCTCTCCCGAGCGGTCCTACCCAACGCTGCCGTATTGGGGGCTCCCTCAGGTTCAGGGGAATGAGGCCCATCCATATTGCTGTTTTCGGCATATTGAAGGCACACGAGTAGCTTGCCAGGCTCTGTCGTGTGGGCTAGGATAGACCTCCAGGTAGTTAGCCACGCTATCCTGGAGCGGAACAAGGGGCTTATTTTTTGGAGGCGGCCCCGAATCGCCTCCCATGTACTTCCCAGTCACTTGAATGCAAGCTTTTGGCTGTGCCGACATGCAGGATACCAACCGCACACACACAGAGCGCACCACACACGCAAGCATGCATGGATACGCCTGAGTGGAGACAGCTGGTATGAATCGACACAGCACTACAGAAACAGGGAGTCCATCCCCTGAATCCACCTGCGTCTCAGGGCAAGTACATGGTGGCTTTTGGTCCGCGATTTACCCCCTATCCGCCACCTGGGGTCGCGCCACGTAGCCTCGCCACCAACCGGCTCGAGATCTTTCAGTGAGAGAGGACCCTCAGTGAAAGAGATCCGTGGGACTGAAAGCGATAGCAACTGATAAGGGCTGATAAGGAGCGCTAGAGCGCAAATGTCACGAAATTTATAACGCGCGGCCCAGCAGCAATAAGGTGCTGATAACAGCTGATGAGGACTGATAAGAGCGATTAGCTCGAAACGGAGAATTCACTAAATCTGCATATGCGCGATGAGGAGAACACTTCGTTCTACTTGCGTTATCATCGTCAGCATCCTTCAGACCGATAATTTGCCCGAGTTCCTCAAAATACTCGGTGTGAGCGGAAACACGATAAGCAGTGGTGTTTCTATTCAGTGCCACCTTTATAGAAAGTATCCGACCGCTAAATCACATCAACATCAGGCATGGTGGTTGTTCGCGCTAAGGGTGAATGAGCAGCAAAGTAATTGTTTTGCTTATTCCAAGCCTAATCGGCCGCTAGACCGTGTTAGTTTTCGGAAAATGATGGATGTTTATGGGTATTGTTGACCTATGAGGAGTTACAGCTTTATCACCATCACTGTAAGAACTCTCCAGTCAAATGCATAAATGCATGCATGTTGCTTAATACAAGAGCCCGGCTATGCTCAGTCTGCTGGAGGCTACTTTGACATGCGCGCGAAACCGAGCGGAGCCAAACTGGTGATTTAATATTTTAGGATGACGATACAACGCAACTAAAAGGATATTGGAATAAAATGCTCAATCTGAGTCTGGTTTTGAGTGACCTCTATATTCTTGCGCATATCGTTATTATCGGCCCTTATCAGCGTTATCACTTTTTCCCCACCAAATATGTTCCCGTCCCACCCCCTACATCACTTCTTGGAACCAACGCCTCACTGCTGCTGGGACGCGCGCTATGATATCGTGAAATTGGCGTTTTGGCGCCTCTTATCAGATCTTATCAGTCGTTATCACTTTCTGTCCCCACCAAATATGTTCCCGTCCCACCCTCTACATCACTTCTTGGAACCAACGCCTCACTGCTGCTGGGACGCGCGCTATGAATATCGTGAAATTGGCGTTTTGGCGCCTCTTATCGGATCTTATCAGTCGTTATCACTTTTTGCCCCCACCAAATATGTTCCCGTCCCACCCTCTACATCACTTCTTGGAACCAACGCCTCACTGCTGCTGGGACGCGCGCTATGGATATCGTGAAATTGGCGTTTTGGCGCCTCTTATCGGATCTTATCAGCGTTATCACTTTCTGACCCCCACGAAATATGTCCACGTCCCACCCCCTTCTTATTCTTTAGCGACTGTCCAACTTGTAGGCGGTGTCCGCCCATGTGTTGACGCCACTTCTCCCGATTGAATGCTTGATCGGGGTGGATGTTAACGCTCTTCAAGTCTTCGTGCAACGTGTCGAGCCATCGCTGCTTCGGGCGTCCTCTAGGCCGCTTTCCGGCACGTCAAGGTTGAGACCGATCTTACGGACACTGTCATCATTCGCGCGAAGAACATGACCATACCATCGAAGACGGGCTTCGCGCATCTTATCAACAATCGAATCGCTCCCTGATGACATCATTACGAATGTGGTCTAATCGTGTGACTCCGGCTGTCCAGCGCAGCATCTTTGTCTCCATCACACTGAGACGGGCTTCAACTTCTTTAGTCGCAGGCCAGCACTCAGCACCGTAAATGGCGACCGGCCGGATGACGGAGTCTATAGGTCCTGGATTTGAGACGCTCGTATATTCTTACCAGTACTGTGCACACAACTCAGATCTGCGGCGAATTTCTGATGGTGCGACGAAAATTTTCAAATTTGGCTTGATACACCGTCTGAATCTCAGCTAAATTCTATCCGCTCCATCATCGACGGCTTTCAACCTCTTTTTCTTCGTCAACCATTATCCTCTTTTTCTCGGTCTCCGGACTGCTTCCGGACAATAAATCTCGTGGCAAACTCCGCCTACTTCGGTGCGTGCCCCGCCCACCAATAGCATTTGGCCTTCCTTTCGCCGACCTCTACCCCTTTTTTCACCGGTCTCTGGGACCTCTTGGAACCAAATTACGACACTTTTGGCAAACTCCGCCCACTAATAGCAGTTGACCTCTTTTCCCTCGCCAACCTCTAACCCCGTTTTCCCCTATCTCTAGGACTTCTTGGAACCGAATTGCGACACTTTTGGCAAACTCCGCCCACTTAGGTGCGTGCTCCGCCCACTAATAGCAGTTGACCTCCTTTCCTTCGCCGACCTCTACTCCCTTTTTCCCGGCCTCCGGGACTTCTTGGAGCCGAGTTATGAATTTTCGTCGCAAACTCCGCCCACTTTGGTCAAGCCCCGCCCACCGATGACAGCTGGCCTCCACTCCTCCACCCACCTCCATCCACCTTTTCCCGGCCTCCGGGACTTCTTGGAGCCGAGTTATGAATTTTCGTCGCAAACTCCGCCCACTTTGGTCAGCCCCGCCCACCGATGACAGCTGGCCTCCACTCCTCCACCCACCTCTATCCACCTTTTCCGGCTCATTAAGACTTCCCGGCCCGAATTATGAGGACTTGTAGAAAATGCTGTACACTTCAGAGCGCGCCCCGCCCATTGTGGGCGGGCCTCCGCCCACGTCATGTATGCTGGAAACACCTTAGACATTGCTCCCTACACCAATTTGTTTTCTGCTCTGTAGGCTTTTCCCACCAAGTTATCGATCCTTTTGTTAAAGCGAGAGATTGCGATAGGATTCTGTTGTGCTCATAGTGGAAGTGAAGATGCTGAATAATGCCCTAGTAGCGAAAAAAGCAAAGAAATCCGTCAAAAACGCGCAAAATGGGACCACTTCCTCTGCCCGTTGACCTCCGATAATGGACGAGTTGGCAACCAACTAAGAGGTCGTCGGCACCATAGCTGCCATCATACCACCAGAGATCATACCTTGATTGATATAGCATTCCATGAGAAAAAAATTGGATACGCGCTCGAAGTGGCATACCTTATCAGAATGATAATCGAACAGCGATCTGCTGAGGGGCGGAGCACAGGCGGAGGCGGAGCTCAGAAAGGATTGGCAGCCCCAGGGCGCTGCAACGAGCGCACCTTTAGTCACAAAAAGGCCACATCTCGATTCCTTTGGGCTCTAGCTACTGCTTGAAGTGCTGCTCGTTCTTCCATGCTGCACAGAAATTTTATCGTAATTTCTCGCTTTAAGCACTGCTTTTTTGGAGAACGCCCCGCCCGCTGGGGGTGGGTCTCCCTAATTCGATGTGACTTACCAATGCACACCTTTACCCACTTTTTGGCCCAGTTTCGAGGTCGTTTTCTAAGAGAATTGAAATCTGGTCGTCAGTACACTTCATTTCGACGCACGCCACGCCCACTGTGGGCGGGGCTCCGCTTAGCTGATGTGTGTTTTGTACTTCGTGAGACCTTGCCCACCCGTCCCACACTTCCAGGCGGATCCCGAGGAGCTAGGGAATTTCGTGACAGACATACAGACAGAACGACAGACGAAGCGCTTCATAGTAAGTAGGATCGCAGAGAACGCCAGTCATCGAGCGCCATTTCGACCACGCTGCACTCACGCGAGAATTCGTTTCAGACTGCCGTCAGACGCAATTGCTGATCCAAGATACTTGAATGTTGTTGTACGTGTGAGCTCAGTACCATTGATCTTAATAGAGCCTGGCTCACTCGAATCGGTGGTCAAGTACTCTGTCTTTTTGACATTCAACCTGAGCCCGAACATAGCTAGACGGTCGGACCAGGTTTGCACCTGTTGCTCGAGCGTGCTTTTATCTTCGCTAGCGAGCATCACGTCATCAGCATAAAGAAGCGTCCATGGAGCCGGCTTCTGGAGATCTCTTGTAATGGCATCCATGACGACAACAAATAGAGTGGGGATAACGCAGAGCCTTGGTGTACCCGACAGAGATGGGAAAATCCGTCGATGTGCCTGCTGCCGTTTGCACTCGGCTCTTTGGACTCGAGTACAGGATGCGCAACCACTCAATAAGCTCTCCGGGAACGCAATGCTGTCCACAAAACCACACTGGTTGGTGGTCAGCTCGACGACGTCACGGATACGACTGTCTACAATTCGCTCAAAGATTTTCATGCGAGAGCAGGCGAATTGGACGGTAGCTAGTGCAGTCTCGCAGGACTGCCCTTTTTCTTCCAGATTGGAATCGTCGTGCTCTGTTGCCAGCTCTCAGGCACCTTCTTCTCTGCAACGACCTGGTTGAAGAACTCCGTCAACCATTCTGCAGGATTCCAGCACTTTGATTTCCACAAGTCCGCCGCTAAGTCGTCAGGACCAGTTGCTTTGCCTGATTTCATCTTCTTCATAGCCGTAATGGTCTCCTCCATGGTTATCTTCTGAACGGGGCCGTGTACTGGCGGAGCGCAAGGGATGGCGGGATGAGCAAATTCGACTGTTGAGATGTTCTCGAAGTAGTCACACCATCGCTTCAATGTTTTCTCGCGGTCCGTCAAAAGGTGACCATTCTCGTCATTTATGCCGAAGAACTTTTCTATATCCTCGGTCTGGCGATAGCGGGTCTTTGCGAGTCGGTAAACGTACCGTTCACCATCGCGCGACTCGAGTTTCTCATTGAGATCAGCAAAATGAGCTGCTTTCGCAGAAGCAACGGCCTTCTTTGCCTCTTTCTTCGCTATCTGATAGCGCTGCCAGCAACCGGCTGTCTTCTCCGAAAGAAAAGTGTGGTAGCGGTTTGTCTCCTCTCTAACTTGATCCGTCCCACCCCCCATATCTTGAAATCAACTCCTAATCACCGGTGGTGCCCCAGCTATGAATTTCCGGTCAAACACACACACCAACAGACACACTCAGCCGATTACATACAGGGGTGGCCAAAAAAAGAGACACTTTGCCCATGGCGCACATCATCGAACTTTTCGTCGCACAGGGTGCCGATGTTAATGAAAGTTTTACGGCAGAATATTCCTTAGGTGTTCCCCCGTAAGCAGAAGCAGGCCCTCCTTCACTGCCCCACCGTCTTCAGAATATGACGTCATCTGCCGTCACCGTCGAGCTCAACGAGGCTTACCGTAATCGCTCCGGCCTGAAGCTGCTACATAATTTCTTCAATGGATTAACTGGTGAATAGCTTCCCAGAGACATTAGCTGTGACTATGCAAAACCGCTTTTGACCAGCGTTTCAGGGACGTCGTAATGGTTCGACGACCTCGTTGAGCTCGTACCGTGAACCATGTTTCCGTGGAAAATCTTCTGATGTCGTCGGTGTAGAAGGCTGTCATATCGCGTTTTGACAGATTAGAATGTGCTCTTAAATATTAAGCCAGGGGCAGTCAATTTGATTCTACCAAAGTGTGATTAATGCTGTCTGAAATGTGGAGTGAAGTGTCTTTTTTTGGCCACCCATGTATAGTAGGATGCTTTACGACAGCACGGCGTTCCCGAAGAGCTTATCGAGTGGGTGCGCATACTTACTCGAACTCAAAGAGCCGAGTGCAAACGGCAGCAGGTACTTCGATGGAATTCCCATCTCTGTCGGTGTACACCAAGGCTCTGCGCTTTCCCCACTCCTATTCATTGTCGTCATGGATGCCATTTCGCGAGATCTTCAGAAGCCCGCTCCATGGACGCTTCTTTATGCTGATGACGTGATGCTCGCCTGCGAAGACAAACAGCTACTCGAGCAACAGTGCAAGGCTGGTCTGTCGCCTGGCGATGTTTGGACTCAGGTTGAACGTCAAAAAAAACCGAGTACTTGACAACCGAATCGAATGAGTTCGCTATCAAAAGCAATGGAGCTGAGCTCACGCGCTTGACGACATTCAAGTATCTTGGATCGGCAATCGCGTCCGACGGCAGCCTGATCTCTGAAGTAAACTCTCAAGTGAGTGCAGCTGGGTCCAAATGGCACACAGAAGAAGATACCAGAGCGACTAAAATCTAAGATCTACAGAACCGTCGTCCGACCAGTCGCCATTTACGGAGCAGAGTGCTGGCCCGTGACTAAAGAGGTTGAGGCTCGTCTCAGTGTAATGGAGACAAAAATGCTGCGCTGGACTGCCGGGGTCACGCGTTTGGACCACATTCGCAACGATACCATCAGAAAGCGGTTCGGTGTGGCTCCCATCGCTGATAAGATGCGCGAAGCTCGCCTGAGGTGGTACGGTCACGTCCTTCGCGCTAATGATGAGAGTGTCCGTAAGATCGGTCTAGACTTTAACGTGCCAGGAAAGCGGCCAAGAGGACGCCCGAAGCAACGATGGCTTGATACGTTGCATGAGGACTTGAAATTAGTTGGCCTTCATCCCGATCAGGCACACAAAGGAAAAGTGACGTCGTAGTACCAGGGGACCCCGCCGCCGGGTGGGACAAAGGCTAAACAATAAGAAGAAGAAGGGACCAATTATTAGCATCTAATCGCGAGCCATGACTTTGTGGCTGTATGGTTCCTGCTGTGGATTCTGGAGGAAGAAATTTTCTCATGTATGTTACTGTTACTGTTACTGTTACTGTTACTGTAAGCAAACGATGCTGTTACTGGCAATACTTTGGTGGGCGGAGCGATTTTGAGGCGATACAGTTTTTAGTTTTTTTGGAGCCGTAATGCGCTACAAAGGGCTCACTGCTTGCGGCGGAAGCAGTACACTTAGTTTTCCTTACCGCTTCACTATTGGGTCCGGTGGCACCTACAATTCCTCGGTGAGAACTCACTAATGGTAAGTCACTGCTGTTGCTCTTGTATGCAATTGTTATCTGAAGTGGTCCATTAAAGAGAGGTGTTGACCCTTTACTTCATTCAGAAAACCATTACCAAGACAGCGAACTAAAAATTTAGTCGTCGTGCCACGGCCAGAAGTGAGAAAATGGTCCTTGAGCTTGAATTAATTCTCACTCTGTTAGACATCACTATATTGCATGATTGGGTTGTCCCATGACTTCTGGCCCAATCTCGACACTTTCATTTCTTGGCCTTTTATCTTTTAAGAAAAACAACTGGGACGGTAATGGTCCTACCTAATTCAGAGCTGACGCGTTGTGATTAGCTCACACAAAGCTCATGGTTAGGTGACAGGTCTAAAGCAGCCCAGCACATAAACTCTGATTAAACCCATATCTACATCTATGTTTAAAAAAACCATCTTAATTGAGAAGAAAGGAGATAACCTTCATAGCTAATTTCGAAGCGGAGAAAAATGAGCACGGGAATGAACCTTACATATCGGAGCTGCCAACGATGCAAGCTGAATGAAATGCTTAGCGATCTAATCCTGCAAGCGTGTTAGCACACATTCACATGGACAAGGTCATCAGAACACTGTGGCGAGTGCCCGCTCAAAGGCAAAAGTCGGGCTCAATAAGGGGGTATTATGGCGATTGAAACTGAGTATAGAGATGCGAAGTGGAACGACAGTGGAGAAAAAACTGAGAAAAACCGTCGACAAGGCCGTTAACAAAACCCTCCCACTAGCAGTGAAGGAGGCTGGCTTGGGGAAAGAGGCACGTACAAACAAGTTTTCTGGAGATGTCAGTCGTTCTATCGGTTGATACGGCAATCAACCTAGCTGATTTCACACGTTATGCCAGCCACGCGCACCACTTCCGGAGGTGGGCGGTCCTGGATTGACCAGGCGGCCCTGGATTGAAACCGAACGCCCCGGGGCCTTAACGGGGTTTTTCAAGGTGGGAAGTTGCTGCAATGTGTGCAGCTACCCACATACAACCTCCAGGCACGGAATTACTTCTCTAGCGTGCCTGAGTCCGACCTTTGCCTTTAATTCTGATATCAGGGAGTCTTTCAATGAAAGCTACCAATGCTTCGTAGTGCACAGGTAGAGATCCGGTGTAGGGTTGGAATCGTCAGGGGAAATCGGGGAAGGCATGAGTTTTGCAAACGATGTAGGGAAGAACCAGAGAGTCAAAACGTCTGTCTCATTCTTTATTCCATGCTAATGACCTTTGATCAGCACGTCTGGTTGCAGGTTGAGGGTACTTTACCACCGCCTCTGATCAAAGAAATAACCACCATCACAATCACTTGTATATGTACATCCATTTGCTAGGAAGCAAATGGTTGCATTCTACCCAGTACGAGTGAAGCAGTGGGATAAAATTGCGGAGAGGTGGTTTTTGGGATGATAATATCTAATGACAATGGTAATGGTATTGAGTGACACTTTTCTCTCGTAGTTGCTGCTTTAGGGCAGCTGGGCAGATGAATATGCAATGGGTAATTGCAGAGCTATACGATAGATGTGATATTATGGTCAAGCCAAATTCCCTCGAAATGTGGCGAGTTATCTTTTCAGTGTATGGTCGGGCGCCCATTAGCAGGAAATGGACCTCTTTAAGAGCTTCTGGACAGTTCTCTCGCACTTTACTGCACAAGAAAGGGTCAACTGTCCGTCGGACCAGGTCCAACATGGAGACTTGTTTTTGGTTGTCGTGATAGGGAGGGTTCGTATAAGCAGGAGTCAGCGTCGCCATGCGTGGAATGACGACACCATAACATAGATGCGATTAAAGTTCTAGGCCCAGGCTCATAACATCATACGAATAGAATGAGGTCGTTTGCTGCTGCGACAGAATGCGAAGGGAACACTTTTGAGTGCTTCTCAACAATTGGCCACAAAGCGAGTGCATGGCGCATCTCAGAACAGAAGAGTTCACTGCATAAGTGTCCATATTTAGCTGTTCACGTTCACAAATATGGCTCTACGGGAGAGCTAATGCCTTCATACCGAACCTGTATTAGCGGAAGTGACCAATTGGGAGATAGATTCCTAAAGGTTTAGAAGAAAGGTTCGGGAAAAAATGTCTGTTCTGTCGGCGAAGGGTCTAGTATCTGTTGCAGAGCAAAAAGCAAGTAATACTTTGTCATGGTGATCATTATTCGCCATAAAATTGAGTTTGAAGGGAGTCGCAGGTATGTGAGTGCCGAAAACTCGCGTGTTCATGAGCGTATATCTCAGAAAACTCGTTAAGAAAAAAAGTCCCACGAAACCAATTTTGAACGGGTCGTTTCGAAAACGGGATAAAATCTTATTCATTAAAAGCTCTGACATTACAGCTTTCTCCAGAGGGTTGAGATTTGCAAAAAGCTGAACCTGAAGAGAGTTATAGCAGCTAAAAGCCGAAAAACAAGCGCTTCGTCAAAAATCAGCCGCTAATCCCTCAAAACGGTCCAACGTGACGATTTTACGACTCCATTGATTTTGGAACGAGTTCAGGTATTCGTTCGGAAGCTCCAGCCTTCTAGCTTTTTCCAAGGGGTGAAGAATTGCAAAAGGTTGGATCTGAAGAAGTTAATACCCATCGAAACCCGGAAAAATCCGCCTGTGCACAAAACACGGTCCAGCGGGGCGATTTTTCGAAAAGTTGAAAATTCACAAAATGTCTAGAAATCGAGAAAAGAAACAATCTAGGGATACTGAACTTTCTTACACTACACTTTCTTGATCGAAGAAAACTACAATTTTTAAATGAATGAGTGCGCTTTTTTGTGGATTCCTAATTCTCTACCCAATACAGTTTTGAAGATTTTGCACAACAGTGATAGTTTTCTGAGATTGAGAGTCCCGTAGATTGCAGTCTTCCTGGCATCTCGAAAAATATTCACATTGAACAGAATTTACACTACACTTTACATCAGCACTGATTTAAAAATTAGTGAGGTCTACCCCCGCCAGGCTGAGGGGAAGATTGAGCGCACCAATGCAAACGCAACGCTAACGCGCTCAATTGGGGCACTCCTGCAGCAGACTCACGTGCCTTAACACATTGCAGCCCGCGTGCATCGCCGGGTATGCACGTCGAAACTCCCACATCTGACATTTGTGCATCGCCGGGTATGCACATCTGTATTTTGCTCCCCCATGAACCTTTTCAGTACTTCTTTGACTAATTGACTTCCGTTAGTCTCATGAATCCGTAGAACGTGTGGCATGTCGACAACTTCAATTTCAACACAAACAATCAGATTCTAATACGCCTACCTACTGAACAAGTTATCATCAATTACGAAATTTGCATGCAGTTTGCGCTTCAGACTTCGAGTTTCTTTGGCAATCAAAAACAAACTAGTATTACCAGGAAATTTTCCTTATCAACACGTCTAGTACCTCGCAGAAATAGGTGCTAACTTAGTTGGGGGGGGCCACGCGGCGGCGCGGCAGTCTGCTCACCTGGGCTCTCTCGAGCGAGACAGTGTAAACTCGAACATTCCAGCTTTTCACGCATGTCAAGTGACTGCCCCACCCCCCACCCCCCTAGACTGCCTACACTCCCCCTGGCCCACGGATTTCCGAACATGCCAGGCGAGCAGACTGCCGCGCCGCCGCGTGCCCCCCCCCAACTAAGTTAGCAGAAATACTACGAAACCAAGCTAAACACTTATTGGACCTATGAACTGTAGTAACAAGAACTAAAACAACAACAACTAGAACAAAACTTGAAAAATTCATAATTGGTAAAGGGGAACGAAACTCCCGCGCCTTCCAACGAATCTGCTATGTGGGTCCCGTAAGGGAAACGCACGAAATGTCCCACATATGAGATTGAAGCATCGCCGAGTATGCGCGCACGCAATACCGCCAATGACACATGTGTGACAAATGCCGAAATCGGCGCGGGCGTCAATGTGTAAATGAGACATGCACTCATTAGCAATTCAAAATCATTACGAATATTTAATTCCCTTTTGACATGTGGTTGTGTGTCGAAAACATTTATAAATAAAATAAATAAATATAATATAAATATGTAATAAATATAATAATATAAATAAATAAAAAATGTATATATAATAAATAATAAAATAAATATTTGTTGTGCTTCCGCTCGCTAGCACAGCTGGGCTCTCGTATTAAACAAGACGCATGCTTTCAATGCATTTGACGGATGTTATTAATGAAGGGTTATTACAGTGTGGCGATAAAGCTGGTGTTTCTCATAGGCCAACACCCATAAACATCCATTATTTTCCGAGAAGTGACACGTTTTGCTGCCGATTAGGCTCGGAATGACCAATACAATTATCCTGCCTGCTTGCTATCAGTCGTTAGCAGTACCATGTCTCGTATGTTGTAATGGGTATAGCGGTTGAACGTTTTCATGTGTCGGCGGCATTAGGATAGAAACACCAACGATAATCGTATTTCCGCAGGCCCCAGGCATTTCATGAAGCTCGAGCAAATTAGCGGACCAAAAGATGCTGATGACGACATTACGGATAAATTGAAGTGTTTTCCTAATACAGATCACAAATTTAGTGCTCCTCCTCCGTTTTGGAGCTAATCGCTCCCATCAGTCCATACCAGCGCTTATCTCGCTTGGTCACCAACTGAATGTGTTCCCGTCCTGGTCCCTTGCCCACATTGTATCTAACAATAAGACATGTTCTTATTGCTGCTGAGGCGCGCGTTATGATTTCGTGGCATTCGCATGCTAGCGTTCCTTATCGTTCCCCATCAGCGGTTATCACCCTTTGTTCCCAACCAAATCTGTTCTCGTTCCACCCCTACATCATTTGCAAATTAACGTTTCTATGCCGCTGGGCCTTGCGCTGTCAATTGTCGTGACATTTTCCTTCCAACGCTTCTTATCAGCCCCTATCAGCTGTTATCATCCCCGGTCCCCATCAAATAAGTTCCCGTCCCACCACTACATCATCCTGCTATACAGGGGAGCCAGTAAAGAGACATCTTGTTTCCGTACTCAAATAAAGTTAATCACACTTTGCTCAATTCAAAGCTGATGCTTCCAACTTAGAATTGAAGAGCGCATTTCATTTCATAAGAAAATCTTCATAGTGGCCATACGTGGACGGCATCAGAAAAATTTGCCCCGGAAACATGGTGCACTGGTCGAGCTCAATGGGGTTCTTCGAAGGATCGTGTACCATTACGACTTTTCTGAAGGGCGGGTTCCGAGGGGGTTTGCATAGTTAGAGCTAATGTCCCTAGGAAACTATCCAACATTGAATCGATTCAAGAAATTATGTAAGAGCTTCAGGCTGAAGCAGTTACGGTAGGCCTCCTTGAGCTCGACGACGGTGACAGATGACGTCATATTCTGAAGACGGTGAGGGCAGTGAAGGAGGGCCTGCGTTACTTATAGAGGGACATTTAGGGAATACTTTGCTGAGGAACTCCCGTCAACGACGGCAATCTCTGCGAAGAAAAAAGGCCGAAGTGCGACATAGGCAAAATGTCTTTTTTTTTGGCCCCCCCCCCTGTATATAAAATTCGCTTAATGTCAGTGGACACACCCCAACTCAGCTGTGTAGTTGTATTCGTAGATATTGCTCGACGTAAATTTCATATCGCGGTCTTGTTAGACAGCACGATGAGGCGTGCACTAGCTATTTCCAGGCTTATATAGTGGTTATGACGGAAATTATTGTGGGATCAAAAGCGGAATAAACAACTGATAAGAGGGCGCGAATAGATCGGCATTAATTTAAATGAAAGTTAAACAGCATGCGCAGCGTATTAGCAGCAATTGCACCGGCGATCCAGAAATTAAGGGTGAAGAAGAGGGGACGGGAACACAGTTAACCGCGTGAAACCGGTAACATATTTGAAGTGAGCGGCCGAATAAACGAGACACAAGCGGTAGGTGCGCTAAAGGTAGGAGTTAACGATGTAAAGGGAATCGACATAGAAGTACTCAAACTCAAACAAAGTTGGAATCATTCGCGTAGTTGAGGCTGTTAAGGCCTTTAGGCCTAGCCTCGCCACAACAACACAACCCAGCACTATTAGAAAGACTGCACTATAAAGAATTACAGAGAAAATAACGAAACACAAAAAAAAACAAACAAACAATGGCTGTTCTTTTGGCCAAGCCCTGAAACGCGCCATATAGTGCACGACCTCTCCTAGCAAACAGAGAGGCTAGTGTTTGGTGCGAGAGGTGCACTTCAAGAAGTAAAGCCCGATTTAATTCGTATTCAATTCGTAAACTTCTACTAGAAAATTAGCCTTCTGTTTCTCGTTTTACAGTTCTTATTACAACGGCAAAAACTTGAGCAAGCAATTCTGTAGACCGCGTATTTGATTGCCTGCACAGCTTCTATTATATTCAATTTTACAGGAAAACCGATATAAAATCAAAAAGTTGCATGATGCTTATGGTCACTCTCTGGGGGATGTTGAGCAATTCATGTTATGGGTGAGCGAAAGCGCATTTTTCTCACACTATGATGCCTTTACCTTCTTTTTAAACTTCACCATGTCAGCTTATCCATGATACGTATTCTGCTGCACAGAATTGGATCAGCGAAGAGGAGGCATACGACAGGTGAGAGCCACCATGTTTAATTCACCTTCCTATACAAATCTTTTTAGGGTTGTCGGAAGGTACAAAAACTTGAGCAATACAGATAGACAGGTACTTTGGAGCATGTTCCCAGGAATCAAGGAAGCAGGCCTGCCATTGCCTTCTGGAATTCCTGATTCTGGAATTCAGGGTCCAAGTTCAAGTCAGTTTCACCTAAGTTAATGAGATAAGTGCTCAACAAAGCGTGCTCCCTGACAAAAATAAGGATGAACCTTCCCTTTGAAAAAAGCCATAAAATGTGTGATGCAAACCACACACCACAAGTGACGACGGCCTCCAGAAAATGCAAATGTTTTTTTTGCCAATGAAATGATTAACCTGTTTTGTATTATCAGTTGTCACTAATTACAACTATCATTTACCAAAATCAGCTATCACTATGAACCACTACTAACCAGATTTACTTGGAGGCCGTCGTCAGTTGTGGTGTTTGGTCTGCACCCGACACTTTCTGGCTTTTTGAAAAGGAGGTTATATATTATAAATAGGTGGTTGGGAATTGGTGAACATGTTTTTGCTGGTAAAAATTCGAGGTTAAGAAAAACTGAAGTCCGTGGATTATTAGCGTATCACGGGAAGATTCCATACCAGGTGGCGTTGCACAGTAGTTCTGAAATGCTTTGATGATTGATGCGACGTCTTTGTATGAATCAATGTGGTAGAGATGCCAACAAACAGTGGTAGTGCTTTGGTTTAGTGAGGAATTGTCAGTATTTTCAGAACTTTAACGATATTTCCCATCTTGAACCATCTCCCTCAATGCATTATTCCCCTTAGAATTGATATAATTTATAGGTTTCCTTTTTCCAACTTACTTTTGAATGTTTTATTGTTGTCCATATACGGTCCTCACTCTGCCGAAAGTTACCGTGAATGGCGCAAATTTGCGGTTTTTTCACTTTTTTTTCTGTTATGACTCGACAAGAGTCGTCTTTTGGACACTGAAGATCTTTTCAAACTCAGGCATCTTTGACCTAAACTTGCCACACTCTATGAGGAGATTCAAGAATTTTACGAAAATCTCACCTCTATCCCATGCACCGTGCAGTGGTGTAGTGGCAAGTGGCACGCTTACCACGCGAGCGGTCCGGGGATCAAATCCTGGGTCGTGAGTCGCCCGGGCCAACCAAGCCTTCCATCCCTCCGGGGTCGGTAATTGGTACCAGACTTGTCTGGGAGCTCAAAAACACCGACTTCTGGATGTGCGTCACATTGGAGCGCACAGGCCGTAATTAATACATCCTGCTGGGGCCGGACAACTCGTCCACGCAACACATTCTGTTCCGTTCCTCTTGCCTTGGCATCAGGCCAGCGAAGCTATCGCTCTTTTTTTAGATCTTTGGGACTCAGCGAGATTTTTGAGACCCAAATTATCAGATCGATCAATTACTGAAGTCTAGTAGTTGAGTGATACGGACGAGTTGTCCGGCCGCAGCAGGATGGGGCAATTGCGGCTGTGCGCTCTAATGCCAATGGGATCGCGCCATATGACCGCCTCCCCCGACTTGTCCATCGGCCGTTATTCGTGCCTCCTGCCCACCAATAGCATTTGGCCCCCTTCCTTTCGCCGACCTCTACCCCCTTTTTCACCGGTCTCTGGGACCTCTTGGAACCAAATTGCGACACTTTTGGCAAACTCCGCCCACTTAGGTGCGTGCTCTACCCACTAATAGCATTTGACCTCCTTTCCTTCGCCGACCTCTACTCCCTTTTTCCCAGCCTCCTGGACTTCTTGGAGCCGAGTTATGAATTTTCGTCGCAAACTCCGCCCACTTTGGTCATGTCCCCCCACCATTGACAGCTGGCCTCCACTCCTCCACCCACCTCCATCCACCTTTTCCGCGGCCTCCGGGACTTCTTGGAGCCAAGTTATGAATTTTCGTCGCAAACTCCGCCCACTTTGGCCAAGCCCCGCCTACCATTGGCCTTTGACCTCCACTTCCCCACCCAACTATATCTTCTTTTTTCCCCACTCTCCGGGACCTTCTGGAACCGAGTTATGAATTTTCGCCGCAAACTCCGCCCACTTTGGTCTTGCTCCGCCCATTAATGGCTGTTAGCCTCCACTCCCCACCCAACTCTATCCACCTTTTTCCGGCTCACTAAGACGTCTCCGGCCCGAATTATGAGGACTCGTAGAAAATGCTGTTCACTTCAGAGCACGCTCCGCCCACTGTGGGCGGGCCTCCGTAAACTTCGTGTATGCTGGGCACACCTTAGACATTGCTCTCCTGCATCATTTTGTTTTCTGCTCTGTAGTTTTCCTCCCAACCGAGTTTTGAAATTTTTCACAAAGCACCGCTTTTTTGGAGAACGCTCCGCCCACTGGGGGTGGGTCTCCCTCATTTGATGTGACTTACCAATGTACACCTTCACCCACTTTTTGGCCCAGTTTCGAGGCTGTTTTCCCACTGAAACTGAAATCGTGGTCTTCGGTACAATTCATTTCGACGCACGCCACGCCCTCTGTGGGCGGGGCTCCGCTTAGCTGATGTGTGTTTTGTATTACGTGAGACCTTGCCCACCCATCCCACACTTGACCCGGTCCCTCCAGGTGGATCCCGAGGAGCTAGGGAATTTCGTGACAGACATACAGAAGTTTTTATTTTGGGTGCATCTGCGATGGGGTGGTAATTGAATATCAGAAACTGACAGACAGAGAGACAGACAGAACGACAGACGAAGCGCTTTATAGTAGGTAGGATAGGTGGTGAGCATGTTTTTGCTGGTAAAAATTCGAGGTTAAGAAAAACTGAAGTCCGTGGATTATTAGCGTATCACGGGAAGATTCCATACCAGGTGGCGTTGCACAGTAGTTCTGAAATGCTTTGATGATTGATGCGACGTCTTTGTATGAATCAATGTGGTAGAGATGCCAA
>MU870235.1:16189-35453 GCA_036418205.1 Ostertagia ostertagi | reverse complement strand
AGTCGCACCATCAAAATTCGCCGCAGATCTGTGTTGCGCGCGCAATGCGTGCGGCGCCAACTGGTAATTTTATAAGACACTCTAACGTTTCAATGATAACTAACCGGCTCAGCCTTTCTTGCTCTTTTCTTCGCTTTTCTGGCGTGTTTTTCAGATTTCACCTCTGTATCTGGGTTTTTTGTTGTAGTTTGCTGAAAAAAGTTACTTCAGTGTGTTGGTACTGAAGAGAACGCTTTCTTTAGAGGAACAACAAGGCGTTGCATACGTTATAATAACGTTATAATATTCGAAAAAAAAACAATGAAATTTAATAGTAAATCCTGCGAACTCCCCAGCCTACCATTTCGTTTTGCGGACAGACAGCAGACCCACCGATATATACTCGATATCGGTGAGTTGGGGTAGGCGTGTCACCGGAAGTGACGTGCACTTGATAGAAACTATGTGGATAAGCTGCTTCCAACATACATCGCTGGATATCAGCAAAGCATGCTGGCAACAGCTTATCCACGCAACTTCTATCAAGTGCACGTCACTTCCGGTGACACGCCTACCCCAACTTTCGGATATCGACTGTACATATACATATTTACATGAAACCCACACACCGGCTTAGCGTCGCGCAGATTCTACAAGCTACCAAGCATGCTTGTTGCCTGCGCATCTGGCGATTCGAGTATCTACGATGATTTCATAGTTTTTTGGTTTCGGTGTCTAGTGCTTCCTTTTCGATGGAAATCGTGCATTACCAAATGGGTGGAGGGGATTATTTTCGTTGTATGGCTAGTTCTTGTTTCTTAGTTGGCCATCCAGTTTCCAATTAGGCTTTAGTTTGTGGGCAGCAGTCACACTTATACAAGTGATTATTTAGTTCAGCTGCAGGTGCACGTGATTCGAGTGATGAGGAAAGAGGAGAAAGCCCTAGAGAAGCTCTTGATGCGATTTCTTCTTTACAAGCTGGTTTTAGATTATTGACACGTTCTCCGTGTTTGCAATAGATTTCGAACGGCTATCTTCATGTTACAAGCCAGTGCAGCCTTGTGCGCACTGCATCTACTTCTTCAAATCGTTGAGTTTCCCTTCAGTATTCTTCTTACTAGCTCTTGTTCCCGGATCAAAATCTTTTCGCAAAGGTCTTGTTTATTTCCCAGTTAGAAGAGCTAACGATCCTCTGCTAGCGAAAAAGAAAGGGGGCATTTTGCTTTGCGTTAGCGCTTGAGTCATGTATTGCGTATGCTACTAGCAAAAGCTTCTGCGTCAAGGTCGCGAAAGTGGCACGTCGACATCATGTGCTAGCCATCCTACCGTTCTCGCCGATTGAATCGCCATTTATTCACTAGAGAAGTGTGCCCTCAGAATAAGATCTTGCTGAGAACGTTACTTCACAGAAGACACTGGATCGCTGATTTGTCAAGACATCAGCAAGTAAGAACTTCAAGATACACTTTCAAATTTGTCGTGACTCTCACAGCGACAATTTTCTACGTACAAGGTAGGGCTGGTGGGATATCCCGCTCCGATCATGTCCCCATGCTTCGGAGGATGCGAGGCAACGCTTCCCTGTGGACGCGGACAGTTTCCTACTGCATCTCTGGTCAGGCCACCTGGGATATCAGCTAGTCCGTCGTCCTACTATGTCGCTGAGTGGTCGTGTCGCCGAAATCCTTAGTCATTAGTCGGAGAAGCCTGCAACACCTTACCGGTCTGGCGGATCGGATGCATACCACGGCTCCTCGCCTTACCTGTTCTCCCCACCTTCGAGCCCATAGGTACTCCTTCACCTTCTCTTTATAATCATAGTTTCCCTGTAGTATTGAGTGATGAAAAACCTAATTGTTAGTGTTCTGTCATACAGCAAAAGACCCGTACCCTTAGCATGCAGTCATCAGGTCATCAGATAGCGGAGGCGGTCTCACCGGCCCCGCGCCAGGCAACAGTCTTCAGAGCATTTTATAACATATGCGACACATCCCTATGTAGGGAGTGGGACCTTATAATACCCTCTTCAGCCGTGTTCTCGGTACTTCATAGGTCACAAATGCTCTCCTTCCACGCCATTCCAAGGTCACCCAGGTCGCGGCAGCATTGTATGCTAGATTTAGTGAAAGAAACACTACCGTTTCGCGTAGAGGTAGCCAGAACGTTGTTCGCAGTTTCTTAACAATTTCAGGTCGTTTGAGTAGTTCACGAGACAATGCTTTAGTTGGTCTCCTGCTACGGGATGGTGGCGTGCTATGTCGTGAAAGAAGTCCTGCTGACGGCTGCAACCTTGATGATGACGGTTGTAGCCTTGACGATGGAGGTAGTCTTCTCGATGGCGCAAGCCTTGTTGATGACGATGAAGACCATGTGATCGGTGTACTCTAAAATTGCAACAAAAATACTCTGCTCCGCATAATGACACTTTCAATCACACTTTCCCAGAAACTTCAGTTGTTACGAAAAAAAGATTCAAATGGAAATGTGGAAAGCATACAAACACAAGTTTGAATATCAACGCAAGCGAGTTGAGAAGGGAACTTTCTTTTTTAGGTCGTTTTCCTATTCCTACAATCGTTCTTCCGCCGCTTTCATACAGCTACATGAGGAAGCACTTTTTGTTTCTTCGCAGTGATTGCAAAAGGTTTCCAGATGATTTCCTCATAGGTCAGTACCCATAAAACCCATTATTTTCTGAAAACGGTCTAGCGGCCGACAGGCTTGGAATAAGCAATGGAATTACTTTGGCTGCTTACTATCAGCTCTTAGCGTAAACAACTACCATGCCTCGGATGTTGTAATGGTTTAGCGGCTGTACAATTTCTTATACCGGTGACATAGGAGGAAACACCACTGATTATCGTATTTCCGCTAACACCGAGCATTTTAAGGAGCTCGGGCAAATTAGCGGTCAAAAGGATGCTGACGACGACTACGCGAATAGAATGAAGTATTTTCCTCATCGCGCATCTGCAAATTTGACTGACGACTGACTTCACCGTTTTCAAGCTAATCGCTCTTATCAGTCCTCATCAGCTGTTATCTCGCTTTGTCACCCACCAATGTGTTCCCGTCCCGTTCCCTACAGAGGAGAGCACCTTATTGCTCTGGGTCGCTCGTTTTGAATTTCGCGACACTTGCGTTCTAGCGCTTTTATCAGCCCTTATCAGTTGTTATCACTTTCTGTACCCCACCAAATATGTTCCCGTCCCACCCCTATATCATATCTTGAAACCAACTCCTGACGACCACTGGTGCCCGCGCTATGAATTTCCGGTCAACATACACGCACATACACACACCAACAGACACACTTAGCCGATACATATAGTACGACTGCGTTTCATAAATATAGGTCCACCCTAATTTTTTGCTATTCCAAAGTTGCTGTGCATTTTTGGAAAATGCCGCTATTACCAATAGTTTCCCCATAACGAAAAACCTTGATACTTGATTTCTGGAGAAATCTCGATTCAGAATTATTAAAATATCTTCCTTAGAACGTATTTTCACCGTTTCGCAAATATGACTACACATCACTTGTCGAGAGATTTTACTATAACGAAAAAACGTCACGAATTTTCAATAATGGGATGACCCCCAATAATCATAAGGAACACAATAATACGTTTTGAAATGCTGGTAGCCAAATTAGCTATTACAGTAGGATCGAAATTCGTCTGGGCGCCGATGATCGACCTTTTCAGCTTTTCGGCTGTTCCATTTTGCTTTACTTTGCTGTGGAACTTTATAACAATTAAGGCCCAATGATTCTCTATTGGAATCTAATTCAGATAACATGGTGGCCACCAGATAACTGCCACATTTTTTCCTGCAATTCCATCTGGCGCGGAGGGACCGGCATGGACAGCCGCGTTATCGTGTGTGAAAATCAAGGATAGAGGGGATCCTTGTTGAAAAAATGGTAAGACTCGCTTCGAAAGAACTTCACGATACCCTGTGGAATCTTTGTGAACGGAAACAAAAGCGAGCTCTAGCTACTCAGTCGTTCAAAGGTGCCTCAAACCATAAGGGATTCACCGCCGAAATTACGTTACATTGAAACCATCTGCGATTTTCACGCGATCATCCTGTACCCTCTTTTTCTGCCATATCCACCTAGAATAAACTTTTCCACGTCGATCTCAGACCACCTGTAGAACGAAACAAGGAGGTAGAGTCCAAGATCGCGAAGGGTCTTAACAGCCACACCATCGCTCATTAAGTTGAGCCCTTTTCCACGGAGAAATGGAGACTTGCGATCTTGTAGCGCTCAAATATAATCTTGGAACGCTCTTCATCAATCCGTTGAAGATGTTATTGCTCTGCTGGCTTACTCACCACACGGTGGTTTTGCTCACGGAAGGCCGCATTTCAGTACGGACTTTGTTCGGACTCCTTGTATAATTCGAGAGAAGACACCCAATTCCTCCTAAATTTTGAAGGAAACGCAGTCTTTATTTACCTAAGCGACTCTTCTCTCCGCACTGACCAGGATTTTGCACATAGTCGCTTATGCAGTATGAGCCGGCCGACATGGGAGGAAATTCTGCTCCTCAGCTATCCCACTTCAGTAAGTGCTCTAGCTTGAGCTTGTTACTGGGAAGAGAGGCGAATAACACGAGGTATGGTAAACTCGATGTCGACTGAGCCCACATATTTCCCCGCTTCCCTGATTCCCTTCACGGATCGTGAGAAATGGAAACTTTTTATGAGTGGCCCGATATTCATGAAACGGTGAAAATTCGTTCTAAAAAAGTTAATTGGGTTACTTGAGGGGGGAATTTGTCAGAAAAACACTATGAAGGTTTTCCGTGATGAGGAATCTAACGGTGATAGCAGCATTTCCAAAAAATGCACAGCAACTTTGGGGTAGCAAAAATTTAGGGTGGACCTATAATTATGAAACGCAGTGTATAACTAGGTTGGGATAGAATGTTCTGCAACACTTTCTAAAATTTTCTTTTCTTTCTGAAAATTTCATAGGTAACACTAAATCAAAAAGGATAAAGCATTTGCTGTTGATCAATCCCTTTCTGGGATGCGGCACGCATTCTACTTCCATTTGTACATTCGTAGTGGCGTTTGAATGCGATGTGGCCTATACAATGACTTGCGGGGGCCAGCCGATGTCAAGTCAGTGTTTTTATCCTCCCAGACAAGTCTGGTACCCGACCCCGGGGATGGAAGGCTTGGTTGGCCCGGGCGACTCACGACCCAGGATTTGATCCCCGGACCGCTCGCGTGGTAAGCGCGCCACTTGTCACTACACCACTTCCGCCCAGGTAACATTTATGACTAATAATAGTGGAGCAATTCTGAGCGTCTTAAAGGCACAACCCAGGCAGAGGTCGTGTGAACTCTTCTCTTCGGTCAGAAGTATAGAACCCTAGGGGACAATCACAAATGTGGCGTTCACGTGCACGGAATTCGACCGACAAGAACGCTTTGGGCTTGCAAAGTAAGCTGCTCGAGCTGCAGCGAACGAGCTCTCTTATCAGGCCGTTGTCTGGTGCTCTCTCATCTGATGCGCTCTCTCGCCCCATACTCTCCTCTTCGCGCTTAGTCTCTCGTTCCTTTAGCACAGCCAATTAGGAAGGTGAGTGAGCCCTCAACCTGAGCGTTTTCGACGGATTCTTTTCCTTTTTTCTTCACTGCCGGCCCACTTGGCACCGATACATTCACATTCGTGTGCAAGAGCCACACCAGTGCGATCCTGGGGCATGCCTTTAACCCACGAGGTAGATATAAGTGCTCAGGTCCAGTAGTTATGCCAAATTCAGAAAACCGTCGACAACCATACTCCGAGTCACTGTCTAGTACAAATGTCTCCATAACTATGGATTCGTGTCAAGACTCGACACTATCTGCAATAGCTTCAATAGGCATGCCGTTCACCACTAGAGCTTGTTTGACCTTTACCACCGCTTTCGATCTTTCGATATTTTCGTAAGAAGCCAGCAGCGTCTCACACACTACAGTTCAGGAAGGGCTCTTACGGAAGTTCAACTTACAAATTTTCGTTATGGGCACCTTTTGTAGGTAGAGTTATTACCTGCGAAGCCCCAGAAGCTGGTCAGAGGCCAGCTTCGTCAAGAGCGTTCAGCTATCGCGACAATATTCATTTCTTTCATAAAATCGACTAATCATCATGATCCGAAATGAGCCCGGTAAGAAATTCTGGAGCTGCGGCAAGATTTCTTACCTCTTAGCGTATTCCCCTGGTCGAGCTATAAATGACTGCCACCTATCCTGGACCTTAAATCATCATCTTGATGACGAAATAATTAGACGATCAACTCCAACTCGAAAGTGAGGTCGCCTCCTTTCTCGACCGCTGGGTTTTGGCAAAGGAGCATCAAGAAATTTTCTGAGCGTTGAAGACAAGTGGTGGACACTCATGGTAGATATGACCGGTCAGGAGTTGTAAACAAAAAAGATAAAATTAAAATCAAAAATTTGAAAAAGTGTTGCAGGACTTTCTTTCCAACCTAATATGTGTAAATGGGTATTTCTATTTCAAATCATTGGCATCAATATTATTCGACCGCTAAATCATCCTGACATCCCATGGTGGTTGTTTACAGACACCACTTTAGCTCCGCACTCCACCGCGCGTATCAGACGGTTGGTTTAAAAATGGGCATTCTGTAGAAGGCCAGCTAACGCATTTCACGAAGCAAGTTATTGTTTAGCGGCAGAACCTAACGCTCCACCGGCCGGCCGAGTCCTTCCGTGTCATGCACGCGGTAGTGTGCGGAGCTAAACTCGTTCCCTTTATTTTGCCTGTTTTGCACTGTTGAAAAAGTTAGTTTCCTATGCGAGTAATAAAGTGGGGAAACCCATAGGCGATTCCTAAAGGTGCGAAGTGACCTAATGTACCTACACTGATCCCCTACTTACGCTACTGTGCTATGTTTCACACAATAAGTACCCGTTGATTGCGGATAACATTGCGCCGCAGACAAGATACCGAACGGTGGGCGGATCCTCATAGTTGGTGGTATTTGATCAAAGTCCTAAGCGCTTAGCGCCTTGGTACGCGTTTCGATGTGCGAAGGTGACGCGTCCGGTAACAGTGGCGGAACATACCTCCCCGGGCGAGCACCACTTCAGTGAGGCTAAGCTTGGAGCTTACCTTCAATTCTGATGGGCTGCATAAGAGTATTTTGTCTCACGCAGAAACTTGGAACTTGGAACTGCGTGGGTCTTCATGGGCTCACTGGAACTCTGCTACTCCCAGTGATAAACAAATGACTGATTCATTTCATACTACAAGAACTCACCAAATCAGAACTTGTTCGTCAAACTAATAGGGTCAAATCGAATGAGGCTGGGCATCGGGACGCCTACAGTCGCGCAATTTCGGTTACTTTTTCTTAAGATTAATTTGGTAATATAAAGTTTTAGCATTCCTGCTTCCACTCACCGTCAACGACCTTTCTTCCCTTAATGTGTTCCTTTGATTTCTTCTCACACATGATTAAGACAACTGTAAAGAGAAGTCAAACTGACAAAAATGGTCTCAAAATGTAAGGAGAGACTGCCGAACTTACATGATGAAAGAAGAAAAAAAATTATGTCGACAAGTGGGTACATAACTGAGGATTTGGAGGCTGAGGCGATCTCGCCAACTTGAAACACCTTCAACTAGTGGACATATAAATATCAAATTTTGATCAATCTACCATAACAACCCACAATCTAAAGAACAGCCTTCCAGTTGTGCAAAAATACTAAAAATGAACCACACTGGCCGGGGAATCAACGTGCATCAAATGCATCTTTCGGAAGCATTCGCGCCATGGTGCATTTGCTACGTCGGTTGGTGTGTTTCCAAGGCCTACTGCATAAACTGGATGTCTGTAGAGTGAAAGATGTCTCTGCATTGACGATATTACCGGAGAGAAACTCCACATTGACTTGCACCTCGGACTCGCAGCGAGTGGTCTTTGCTGTACCCTTCCTCCTCCACCCCCCCCCGGCCGCCCCCCGTCCCGGCGGCCGCCCGCCGCCGCCCCCCGCCCGCGCCCCCGCGCTCGGCCCCCCCCGCCCCCCCGACCCCGCCGCCCTTCCTCCTCCCCCCCCCTCCACATACTGCGCCATTCATCACCAGTTCCACGATAACACCATGAGGAACGGTAGAAACTATGCTCAGTGGATGTTTCAACAACAACTGGAGCAAGGTCCTTCATCACTCCGTGCAGGTGAAATCGAGGAGGTGACATTTAGCCCACAAACTGAGAAGCATAGAATATGGGGATGTCACTGTCGATCATCGATCCATGGATATGGATCTGCAAGCCATGGTAAGAAAGGATAGACTTCCAATCCACAAATTCGAGGCACGAGCGACGGCGTGGCAAGGAACTTTAGTGCGAGACGTTTTAGATTCTATTTCTCAGTACAAAAAATATTGTCTCAGGTAAATTTCGGTGTTTCTGGACTGGATTGAAGTGGAGGCATGCAATAATATTGAACGGTCGGAAGCAAAAGCCTGTTTAGTAATTGGTATTTAAAAGTCCGAAGTAAAAGATATTATTTTAAAGGACGAATTCACGATGAAAAAGCAACCCATTTCAAATTAACCTAGGATGGTGAGTGGTACACGAAAGAAGGAAGAACCATGAGAAACGGCCCAGAACCCGAGAAATGGACCCCTTCCTTGCCCGTTGATTCGAGCATTGATGCGACTCTCATCGCTGTGCCCTCTTCAACACTACGCTCTCTCTATCACTCGCCACGTATTGAACTACGGCGAGTGATCAGATGATCGGTGGGCGGAGATCGCCGGACCCGCCAGCTTTGAGGCATGATAGGTCGCCGAGGTCAAATTTTTCCATGCGAATTGCGCGTCAGTTCGCACCCTCAGGAGGTCCGTGGGTCCCTCAACTAGGTCAGTTTCCCTTTCTTCGACCTTCATTCTAATCGTGAATTCCTCCTTAAGAACGACCACTTGACCAATTGACATCTCAAACACTGACAAGTTCAGAAAAAGCCTTGTTATCCGCAAGAAAGCCAGGAAACGGGTTTACTTTTCGACTCGTTGATCAACCAAGGTATTTTCAATACTTTTCTAGGAACTTGAAAATTTTATTTATCACGTCGGGTCTAGGTTTACGGAACTTCGTACCTTCTTCATGTTACTGTTTTTATTTGCGTGAATATGACGCAAGTCCAAGAAAGAGAGATAAGCTCGCTTTTGTGAATTGTGTTCAAACGTCCACACGCCTAGGTAATGAGCCGATCACAAAGCTCAAAAATGCGCGACATGGCGGAAGGGTCTGGTTAGTGCTATCGCAGATGCTGGACTTCCTTTGCTTCTCTTTCCGAACATGCGAAATGTCTGTCCACTCTCATACGGCGAGACCTTCTTCTATCTTCGCTGATTTCGTCCCGTGCAAAAATTTCTGCTGACCACGCCGTCTCACGCGATCTGCGAAGCTTGGTTAACTGTTTGCTCACACCCAGGAAGAAAACACGTTACCTAAATTCTAGCGTTCCCTTATTGCACATGGTTGTTTCTGAAGAAAGCTGTGTTGTAAAGATGGAAATTGTGAAAGTTTACAATGAATTCTCTCCTTTATTTGCGGGTAACACTCTTAAAAAATGGCTGAAAAATGCAACCGCTTGTCATTTTCCTTTTCCAACTATTTTATTCTCTAGTCCACAGATAGTCTCGAAATGTGCTGAATCCTACAGTACCAGTCTTATTGTCCGTCGCCTCGATCATCTTAATATTCTCACGTCAGTTGTTGGATCCCACCCAGGTTAAGAAACGCCAGTTAGCGTACAGTGCTACAACGCGATGCCTCGGACAAGTCGTTATGCTGTCAAAAAAATCTCTCTTCCAGAATTATTCCGATCAGATGCGTTCTCCTTCTTTGGTGCGTTGTTTAATATGTTATAATATAAGGATCAAAAGCTAATAATGTTATCCATATTCATCAACAAAAAATAACGAAGCATCATCGCAATCCCTCTCCGATGGATCAACGCCATCCGTGCGTTGCGCAATTCTCAACGGAAGGGGACCTTGTATGAAGCTGGAGGGATCGTGACAGGAGGGGGTCGTCGCTAATCGGCAGAGTGCTTGACAATTTAGGCGAAACTTAACGAAAAACCGCGAAGTAGACAAAATTAGAACATTTTTCATTTCTTAACCATCGACGGCCGTTACGGAGGAAAAGTTTTAGCGTAACGACTGATCTCAGAATTAAATATTGCGGGAGCAGCTATGGTATTGAGCATTGTTGTCTGGGAGGGGGATCGTATTAAGAGACCCTCTCAATAATGAAAGGTCAATTGGTCAGGCCGGCTATCGGAAATGAAATTTATACTTGTGTACGTGCCTCGAGACGCTGATTTCAAATCCACTTTCTTTACCAGTAGAACGATTTCCTGAAAAAAAAAAGTTATGAAGCAAGAAAGGGCAGTGGTAGTGAACTTGGATTAAAGGCAAGAGTTCATGAGATCGATTCCTATGCGAACCAAGACTTTTGCCCTTTTCAGAGATATGTCAAATGCCTTTCTAGCTGCAATTCTCGAAAGAGCAAAAGCGCTGACTCGCACTGGAGTCGATCACATGACTTCTTGCTTGTGAGACAAAGTCGCCACCACCGCCCTTTCAGCTTCACCACTTCATTCAGGAAATGGTTCCCCACAAAAGAATGTAGATTTGAACTCAGCGTTTTGAGTAAATAGGAAATAGGAGGAAATAAGAACGTTTCATTTCAAATAGCTGGACTGAAAAATTGACCTTTCCTTGTAAGGAATATTGGGAAATGAGAAAAGGAATGGAAGGACCGACGGTTGGCCGTGGTATGGAATTTCATTCAGCCTCTCACACAGGACCCAAAAAACCGATTTGCTAGAGTCAGATTGAGCTCCTTCGTAAATTTATTATCGTGTGCCCAAGGAGAAGCATTTTCCCTTGTCCTTCTTTCAAAGGTCAACTAACGAAACAGAAATGCCATCGCGATCCCATCCCGTAGAGGAAATTAGAACAAATGGCAGACTTTTGTAAAGGCAAACTTCAGGATGAAGGAGGGAAATTCAAATGCAATGTATTGGGTGCTCAGTGAGCCGAAGATAACGAAGAAATCATGAAATTTAGCAAAAAAGTCTAAAGTGGCTCTTCTTTGCTAGCTGCTTACAAGAAAGGGCAGGAGAAAGACGTGTCTGGTAGTTTCACAAGAATGCTGGGTTGTGAACAAAACTTTCGCCCCAGGCGGGACTAGAACCCGCACCTCTCGCTTTCCGGGCAAGTGCGCTACCAGTTACGCTACCGGGGCACCATTTCATTCCAACTCAGCTTTTCATGGTATACGTACCATAGCTTTCAGCACTCACACGTCTAACGTGTTGAGCCGGTTAGCCGATATCGGCAATGACCGCGAGCTATCTCTGTCTGGTAGTGTCTGGTAGTGTTTTCAGCAGCTACTGGTTCGACTCCATAATTCCGCATGGTCATAGAAACTCGTCACAGATGATGCTTGTTCTACTTTCCCTACTGCTCTCCTGTTTCTCTGCATTTTTTGTTTGTTTCTCATCTTATCTTTGATGGTCGTCAGAATAAGTGATACTAATCGGCATAGGCGTTGATTCTTACAGTTGAAATTCGCTAAATATTCTTTTACGACTTTGCGAGCAACAGTTCAAAATTAAGCCTCTCTACGTGGTAGGTTGGAAGATCTCACGGACTTGTATATGGGTTCAATAGTTTTGAGCAGGACCAATGGTGCATCCGTGTGCCTTGGCGCCTCGACCTTGTCAGATCGTCCCGTGAGTAGTGTGCATGCTCCCCGCTTGCGCACTGCTGCATTTTCCCCAGGGAAGGAGAGGGAGCTCAATTTCGATCACATATCTCGGACATTGCCTTTGGAGTGGTGTGGAGTGAAGTCGTACTGTTGGATTGGGATGGAGATATTCTACGCTGTTGCCATAAAAATGTCGTTTTCGGAGCACATAATATTTGCTGTAACAGCAACACTTCAGCACCACAAAACAACGAACTCGTTGTGCCAGTTCTCACGCTCAGACACGATGTTGTTCACGAAGAATCTACAAGTGTGCGCAGGCAATCTC
This sequence comes from Ostertagia ostertagi, assembly GCA_036418205.1. Classification (NCBI taxonomy): domain Eukaryota; kingdom Metazoa; phylum Nematoda; class Chromadorea; order Rhabditida; family Trichostrongylidae; genus Ostertagia; species Ostertagia ostertagi. The sequence continues at coordinate 23,387 of MU870235.1, read as the reverse complement.
GGACTCCCAGTCAGAAGTTTTTGTAGTCCCGGGATAGCTTCTCCTTCACAACATCGTGACTCGGATAAGCAGTAGTAATGAGGGTGATGAGAGCAGCTAACCGCAGAAGTCAAAGCTTTTTGGTGCAGCCTCACACTTTTTTGCTGGTGATTTTTTTGTCGCAATATGCGGCTTGGTCGTCGTGGAAGGAGCTCAAGAAATCATAGGTTCTATCTCTTGCCAAGCCAATACACGGTTTTGTTTGAGACAACCTATCGTGACCGTGTGCTGGATTCAGCTCCTCAACATGTCGCGGAACATTCATGTGCACCCGAATTTCGCTTATTCATGGCTCATAGGAAAAATTCAATCAGAAAAATGAAATGATTTGGCCAAAGAGCAGTCAGTTCTATGCTCCTGAATGTCTTTTGAAAATGAATGCCGAATTTGTATCTCTAAGATTCATAAGCTTGACTCTAGTGACGTAAAGCAAAAATTTTTCACCCACGCTTAGTTGAGAACCTCAATGAAATAACGTGAATCGGAGCTCTCGCCTACCAAGTGCACCAATGATGACAAAGGCTTCATGAAGAAACTTCTTAGCACGACAAGAGACTGCTCTCATTGGCAACAGGCGCCTTCATTCCAGAAGTGCTGGAAAGACATGAAAAGAAATTGATTGATGAGGATGCAACCATACCGCACGTGCGATTTAAGACACACGGTCCAGGGGTACCAATCTTGGGCCTAGCATCTCACGATCAAGTCCCGAGAAGGCATTTCGAGGCATGGTACTTGCCGCCAGGGCACGAAACTATTCCTGACAATAAAAAATCACCGTTCACAATTTTCTCCATTAGGCACGATGATGGTGACAAGAAGGTCCCTTTCAACGTGTCACGTTCGTGATCAGATCTAGGCAGTGTTTCATGTATGTCATCCAAATTTCTGTAAATGAATACTCGTCGCTATTAACGGTAGCTACCATACGAAATGCACTGATATGGTATTTAGAGGTTTAAGGCAGTAATCATGGTGACTGGGGGGCGGGGCGGTTCTCACGAGATCATTGGACTTTATTCTTTGGGGGTAGACCCTTCAGCGCGTCGCAGGTGTTTATGGGATCCTGGCTTTGCTATTACTCTCGGCAGCTACCTGGCGTTTACAGGTATAGATCAAATGGTGTAGCCGGAACCTTTCTCGTCCTATCGTGATTCCTGCTTTCACGGCCCAGCTTGAAGCTTAATGTTAACCAGCGCTACAAAAAAGTAAGGAGCCCATTAGCCGATATCGACAGTGAACGACGCTAACAAGCTGTGGCTTGTAAGTCTAGATTTACAGGAAGCTTGCAAGCTTTGGCAGATATTAATTTTGACTTGTTCGTGATTGTTGATTGCCTTGATTCACGCCGGCAGTCTCGCCATGAGACAGATTTTTTTACCTCCCCAGCAGTCCGTGCTAAACGGATTTGCATGGTGAGGCTGAGCCAAAAAGACAAATCCTGAGGTCATGCGAACAACTAAGCAGTATGTTGGAGCGTTAAAACGAAAGAGTGGCAAAGCGATAATGGTCAACGAATGGGCCGATTTCATTTTTTTTTTGTGTGCTCTACCCTATGGAACTATATGGTACGAAGTGATCGTCTTATACTTCTTTCAGAACTGGTATTCTGGATAAAAAGCAGGAATTGAAAAAAGTGGACTTGATCTGTCGTATTATGCAAGCGGAACTTGGCTTCCATAGCATGGCGGCATATAGTGGCCAGTGACCGTGCGCTTTTATTGATTCATACGGCGAGGTTGTTCTGGTCTTTTACTCGATTTTCGTTTGAAACCGTTCTCTTCGTGGAATTGCTCGAACTATTTTGCCTTTGCGGATTTGTCATGACTGTGACCCATTATTAAGAGCTCTAATGTCAAGTCCTAATCACGGGCTGCACCAAGACTCTTAATCAGTTCAATAATGTTTCAAAAATTTTACGAAAAACCTAGTCTGAGCTCGATGATTAACTTCGGCAATGAATCTTGTTGGTATTCATCGAAGCAGTTGCTCGGAGGGTTTATTTTATCGCTTCTCCAAATAAAAAATGATTTTCTTGAGTATTTTAGATTTAGGGACGCATTAAAAGTTGTGTAGCCAACTTTGATTTCAAATTATAATATAATTAAGACTTGCAGAACAGCTGCTAACGCGGCGCTACATCTCCGAGAGAAACCTGAGTATGTGACCTTTTGAAAAATCAAGTGAAAAATCAATTATGAGAGATAAGAACCATCATAGAAAAGAACCTGTCGCGTGACCTTACCCCACGAGAGACGTTTGGAATGTACCACACATCTTAGGAAATGGAAGGGAGCCGTGCATGGGAGTTTATCGGGCACCAATTCCATCGTGTTTTTCAGCGAGTGCAAATAAAAAAAACACGTTACAAATATGAGCCGCAGTAACAGCTGCAAAATAGGTCGCTAGTCATCATTATAAGGCGAAATGTACTAGTGACATTTGTGTAATTATTTTCGATTATATTTACTAAGGAGAAATCTTTTTATGCATAGCACTCTATGGTTTTGAACCTTGACAACCATTTTCTTCAATTTTTGGAATTCCGAAAAGTAATGCTCATCTACCTCCTCTTTGCAAGAGGAATTACTTCAATTACACTGGAGTTCATAGTTTTAAGACCCATGAAATATAACCTTACCATGAAAAGACAGTTCATTGAAAATCAGGAAGAAAAAATCATGAAAAGCGTCTCAGGACCGAAACTGGGAACCCTTCTCTATACGCTGATTTCCGCATTAATGCGACTCTCATCGGTGCTGCTCTCTTCAACGCTGACGCTCTCTCCACTGAAGAGCTAGAGTCAGACGGCGGGAGGTTACCTATCAGAGAGCATGCAGGGCAGGGTCCACCGCGAAGTACAACGAGGGGCTCGTATTACACCAACGGAAGGGGAGGGGGTCGTAAGTTCAAGTACCATTCACAAAATTAGAAGCTGCCAAGGCGTGGCTAAGTGGCAAAGGAGGACAGACTTTCAACTGCCACTGCGACTACGCACCAAAAGCGATTGAATGGCGCATACTTGGGGGAGATTTCTTACTGAAATACGTCATGTTCCAGTGAGCACAAGCGAAAAAATTCGTCCAGAGAAACTCCTAAATGGGTATATCAAAATGTAGATGTCTGACATCCTGCGAAAAGTTTTCTGCTCTTTCTCTGGTAATCCCAGGGCTGCTCAGAAAAAATTTCTTCACTTTTATGCTCCACAGTCGTGCCATTATGAAATGCGAAAGCCGTCCTGAAAAAGCGCTCCACATTCTGAGCGACCTTCCTAGTGCAATCCTCAAGAATCAAGGAATTGTGAGTGGGGAAATATTTCGGGCACTCGGTCATTACAGTGCAAATCCCGCTCACTCTAGATGGGACTCCCCTCAACTTATTTGAGTGCATCTTTCCTCGCTGTCGAACGAGCGTCGATTTACTGATTTTCGTGAAGATTACTGTTTTTATAACAAAATTTCATAGAGCTCAGGATAAGTGAACGAAGTGCTTGTGATCTAAGAAAATGATCGATGTCGTCCTGTGGAGCAACTGCGGGCTGTCCTTGTACACATTTTTCCATTTATTCTTACTTCATCCGCAGTCCACTTCTTTCATGTTGCAAGAATACTTATAAGTTTATAAGTCTATCTCTCTAGTGACATGATGTGGGACTTCTAGAGATCCAGAGCTGGGCAAATGTACTCGTTCAAAATTCTGCTTGCATCGAAGTTAAGAAATATTCGATTGACTCACGTTTGAGGACAACTCAGAAGGAATATGAGCGAGGAAATCTAGCTCAAATTCCTTCTAGATGGTCCTGAAGTGGGCAACTGGAGTAAATGCTATCTTTTCAGACGCTTTCGTGGGTATTGTGAGAGTTGGATTCGAAGTTTCTGGGAGCTATGTAGCTTGGAGATCAGTCAAATACCACAAAATCATTTGCGCAGTGTTCCCTTGCCGATCAATTGCTCGCTGCCCTTGGTTCTTCCTTTTGCTCGACAGTTTGAAAATCACACATATAAAACTAGAATAGTTATATCTCCTTTCATTTTAACCCTTTGACGACCGTGTGGCCCGCCGGTGGACCACACTTTCACTTAAAGGCGACACGTTCTTCGTCATTTATTCGGCATTTTTGAGTTTCAGTTTTTTCAGTGAGTTTGAGTTTCAAAGCTGGCTGTATTAAAAGCGCAAAACAATATGCTAGTTACTAAGAGTGAAATTGTTTGACTGTTAATGGATATTGACGAAAAAACTTAAAAAGAAGTGAAGCAATGCAGGCACAACGGCGGTCGTCAAAGGGTTAATACTTTACTTGAATTGAATTGTAGACTGGAACGCCTCACGAAAGGAGTGCGTGCAGTTAGGTGGTGTCCAAAAATTAAAGTCGCTGATGTATTGCAATGTATTGGGTGGTTCGATGCGTAATGTTGCTTTTCTTCATGTGAAATTTTCTAGTGGTTCCGTATTTCTACATAACGTCGCATACCATTTGAAAGAGAGTTCTCCTCTGTACACGCCATTCACCTCTGTTCTATGATTACAAATTTTGTTGGGTCTCAAGCTTGCGAAATCGGCGATCTAATTAACAAAAATCGGCCAAACGGGCAATTAGCTCTACCTGTTCTTTCTGCTAATTGTAAAAGAAATTGTTCAGCGACATACTCTTAAATTAGTCATCACTCGCTCGAACCTCTTTCAAGGAATCCGCATTAGTTCTTAAATAAATCGAGTCAGTCCGACAGAGCTTAATTGTAACCAATGCCGTCGAATAGAACCGAAAAATTTTCCCGCTGGTCGTGAGGCGTTCAGAAACGGATTGAATATTCAGAAGATAATGTGACTAGGTTTGGAAAGCATGCCTGATTGATTTGATCACCTTTTCTGGGGGAATTTTTCTTGAGTAATTTGGTCATTCTTGTGGAGTGTACACGTTATTACGCGCGTATTCTTGAAATCCCTTTGTAATGAAGGTAAAACATGAAGACATGAGCAAATGGAGCAGTAATAAGGCTTACAAAAATTATAACTCTTTTATGAAACTATGGGATTTTCGAAAAAAAAATTCAGCTTGTAGTACAGCTGTAATTTGGAGGTCGATCAATAAAACTAAATTCGAAAAGAAATTCGGTTTTGGGTGGGGGAAGGGGGACTCGGAGGTGCATGAGTATTTTTGTTTCTCCGGAAATTTCTTTCTTCGGCTTTGTTTCATCCTTCGCACCATCCCATAACAAATAGAAACTCAATAAAGGTAAAAGAAGGTATTCAGCGGATTAACATTTGTCGTCTAGCAGGGTCACATCACTCGCCTGGTGCTAGTCGATTTCTTTTGACTCCTTAGATTTCTATCAACCGCGAGGCTAGGCACTTCAATGTATTGTAATGATTTCTGGGCCTCTCACACTGCACACTATTGTATCATCTCTGTTAATTTCTTATTTGTTCAAAAGGACCAGTTCAGTACTCCCACTTTTTGGTTGCCACAAACTTGGTTATCCCTAGTTCGAACCATAGCTGCACGCGTTGGATATCATAAGGCGTGAAATAAAGGCGCACCTCCATATTTGCTCCCCACTGTATCGTCTAATCTGGTAGAAGCCCGCGGTCGCTCTCAACATCAATCACTATGATTTGAGCCCTTAATCTGAAATTGCTTCAAATTTCCGATGATCATTGCAATCTACAGGGACTCGCCATCGTTATGTTCCTTATGATTTTTAGTGGCTGCCAGTGTGATATGTTGCGATTTGAACGTTCGGGAAATGACTATTGGTGTTATTATCAGAATTCTGAATTATTCATTTCGAGAAGTCACTTTTTGCACCTTCCTTTCCAATTAACGGCGATCTTGTTGTTCTTTCGAAGCACTCCATTCTTATCAGCATCCTTATCAATCTTCCGCATTTTGAACATTTTGAACTTTTTGAGCTTGACCAATTTTTCCAGCCTTAATTTGAATCATTGAGCTGCACGTTCGGTTTGGTTTCCAATAGGCCTTAACTCCAAAAACTGCCTTCTCGTTGACGAAACTGGGTCACTACATGATAACATCGATGTCGTTTCTTAACAACACACGCATATTGAGCTGTCTTTTCTTTCCTTTAAGGAGCCTAATGAGTTCGACATTCAGCTCTACACATCGACTTTCTGGTCCTCTTCAATGATCTAAACAACTAAAGATTATAATTCGCGATCTAACTGAGCAATCCATTTCATTTCTTTCGAAGCGTGCTAGGCGGTGTTGAAATTGGCCCTGAAGAAGAAGGAAATTGCCTGTCGTGAAGGCTAGGCTGCTAAGACTCAAAGACGGCGCTTAAGCAGAAAAGGGTGGACGTAGCGACCTAGAAGCCATGTCCGTGGTGACCGGCTGTAGAGAGTTGATGGCTTCGTCAGGGTTAGGTGAGGTTCATCCTTCAAATTCGGGAGTAGCGAGCTTGCGGCGCGTGCTCGAGCACTGTTGTCCAATATCCCTCGGTCTTCTATCTCCGTTTCTATCTTCACAGTCATAATTCGACCGCTGATCCTGTTTGCAGCAGAGACCTCCTTTCCTAATCATTGAAGGATCCCACTGCTACTACAGCCTGGTCACTTCTTTTATTGTAGTCCCCGTATTGTTATTCCTGACACCATCTCCAGAAAGGCCATCTTCTTGCCACCATTCCACGTCTTCCTGCGGTAACTCAATGTTTCTATGCGTCATCACATCTGAAGACCTCTTGATAATTCTCCACATGCGATCATACGTTCCGGGTGTCAAGCAGGGTCGGTCCTATCGTTGCTACTTTTTGGATTTTTTTACGACCCCCCCCCCTTCATGGGCGATTTGGTACGACCCCCTGTGTGTAGCTCAAGTGGTGATAAGATTACTTAAACAATAATAATCGTATAAATTAAAACTTTTTTAGACAAGAATGCTGAATTTCGGTTCAAATTTCATAAAAGACGAGTTACCGTTCCGAAAAACAGCGTACGCATGGAATTTGGACATAAAGTCATTTGTGACGCGGACCTCATGGCTGAGGGCTAAAGGATTGACAGGTTTTGAATGTGGTGGATCGCGCCCTCGGTGACTGCAATGGGGCGCGTTTGTTGAATGGGAACAGGTGTCGAAAGGGGAAATTGAGAAGTAGAGGAGAATTTTTCCTTGTAGAATTTTAGGTTCCTCGTAACACGGAGG
>MU870234.1:8514-27121 GCA_036418205.1 Ostertagia ostertagi | reverse complement strand
GTGTCGGTTAGCTTAAACAATGGCTGGGTTTCTCGTAACATGGAGTGAAACGTAGCTGCCATAAAAAACGTCAAGCACTCATCTGAGTATAACCTTGCTAATGACGTGTTATATCTGCTAAATATTGTGAAATTACCGTTTCGTAAAGCGGCAAATCCACTGAACCAAAACGAGTCAATAGACGGAACCAGGGCATAAATTCCCCTTAACCTCATTGCTAAGGGTCTCTCATATTGCCATAAACAATCGCTCAAACATTTGGCTTTCCAAGAGTAAATATGCTTCATGAATAGCAAGCAACGCCTGCAACTGTCGTCTTATATTTGGCCAGCACGCACGCGACCATTTCGGGCTGGCCACATCACCTTTATATCTTCAACGATAAATGGGCCAGATCTATCAAGCATTGAACGCAAAGAATAAAACACCCCTTGGTTATCACATATTAACCAAGTACTCGGAATTTTATAGTTCCTCCGTAAATTAAGCCCCCTAATAATGAAATGAAGGACGATAAGAAGACAAAAAGGGAATGATTGATCCATAAAAGTTCCGTCCTTTCAAAAAGGTGAGCGTCAGACAACAAAGAAAATTCAAGATTCAGGAATAATAGCAATAAATAAAATAAATAAATAGATAAATAAAAATAAGTGCTCAACAGGAAGCTCTTCTCGATAATTCATGAGTTTTTCTATAAATAAAATACTAGTTCGCCTCCAAAAGCGAAGTCAGCCAATGACAAACTGCTGTAACAGTTCTAATAGTACTGCAATTATTTAAATGACATACCCGGCAGGTCACCATGGAGTACTTCAAGCAAATAGTCGACCATTTTTGTTGACAGCATCTGTGCTGCCAAGTCACCGTTGTTCCTCCGCATTAAGCATTTCAACGCATGCGCAGATTCATGCATCAAGGCTATAAAAAACATTAAAATGGAGCCATAACATTTCTGAAAACAAAGCCAGTCAACACTTACTTGGCTGATTCTTCATGGATGTCATAATTCCTTCAATACAATTGATTCGAGAAAGAGCATCAGCACAATACTGCAATATGGAGAACATTATCATTCGCAGGAGTAAAATGTGAGCAGTAACTGTTCCCACACTTACGTGATTTTCAGCAAGTTGTTGAAGTATTAAAATAGCCGAGCGAGAAGTTTGGGGATCTCGAGCTGACATCGCCTTACTGAACTGGGGGAGATATCCTTGCGCTGGCAACTAGAAAGCATAAAATAGTTCTTGTCCTGAAAAACTATCAGAGAATACACAGCTTCCCACCTAAAATCAAAATCAATCTTACTGATCTACATGGCAAATCTCTGACCCGTTCTTCAATGTTATACTTGCGGCACGCATTCTCATAACTGTCAGCACCACAGCTATTTCGTGTCCTAGTCAATTTATAGGCACGAGGCACCCGCTCCGGGCACACTGGATCAATGCCGACAGACGCGCCGCGCATGCACATTTAATTCAGGCCAAGCTTGACTCTAATTTTTCGGACTGGGTCAGGTTACGAGTAGGCCGAAGTTGAGTCAGTCAGGATGCCAGCACAGCGCAAATAACTTGCTTCTGCACGAATTCGAGCACGTCGCATCCATCGCAACGTGCTTGAGTAGATTGACCGATCAATAGTTGAACTTATGAGAACAAAAACTTGCTTGGTTCTCTTGGAATCACATTATGCGCTGATCATATGAGCAAAGTGAGCACCACACCATCACCTGAGCCTGATTGGTTAGCCTTTTCTTTTGTTTCGGTAGAATACTGTAAATGAAAAGGTGCTAGCCAATGGACCCTTGAAGGAGGATTCCACGATAAGAACGAAGGTCGAAGAAGGGGAAATTGCCTAGTTGGGAGACAGGCGGACCTCCTGAGGGTGCTGACGACGCGCAATTGGCAGCGAAAGATTTGACCTCGGCGATCTAGCATGGCTCACTCTTGGCGCGGTTGGCGGGGTACGCCCACCGACTATCTAATCACTCGCCGCGAGTGATTAGATAGCAGAGAGAGCGTAGTGTTGAAGAGGGCACAGCGATGAGAGTCGCATCAATGCGCAAATCAACGGGCAAGGAAGGGGTCCCATTTCTCGGGTTCTGGGCCGTTTCTCATGGTTTTTCCTTCTTTCGTGTACCACTCACCATCCTAGTTAGAAATGGGTTGCTTTCATCGTGGATTCCGCCTTTGAAACAATATAGCGCACTGACCGCATAGGCGGAGATCAAAACCCGAGCATACTACCAGTGCGCAATGTATATTGGGGTCCCTTAGACGTTTTTCTGGACTTTTCCATTACTGCTGACCGATCACCTCAACGACTTTCAATTCAGATCCAATAACTTACACCTGTCACTTGCAAAAAGCGTTTTTCAGAAGAATGAGCATTCCCTTTTTTTGAACAAAAGTTTCCGATTTAACCTGCTGTTTGAAAAATCAGTCACTGAGTGAGATGTACAATTTATCGATAGTAATCAGTGTAGGGCTCAAAATATTCAAAAGCATGTGTAAAATCACCTGGTCAGCTGTATTGGGGAAGTTCCGCAGCAGCTCAATGAATGCAGTCGTCACAAGTGTTAGGTCTGCACTCGGCTTATTCATTAACTCCAGAACCCTGGAAAAGACGTGAGACGTGAACCTCTTTCTAAACCCTGGACTCTTTCCAACTCACTTCTCAATAAGTTCTGTAGCAAACTGTCGCGGATGTCGAACAGCCCATGCCGGATTTGCGACGTATAATCGGACGAAAACACCACCAACGACTAATTCGCCCGTTACCGAATCAGAATAGGCACAAGTGTTGTCAGTTAATGACCCCTAGAATAGCGTAGCAGTGAGTTGTCTTGGCTAGCAATGAACTATTCGACTTACGGTGTCCCATTTGTGCTCAGGGTTGCTAGACTGCGCTCGATACAGCTCCTCTGTCCCTCGTTCAATAATCTGTCGCACTTTGACGCGTGTCGTCTCATTCCATATCAGCTCTGGATTCTCATTGGTCGAATCGAACATCGTGATGCTGAAATCACTGATCGATCAATTTATAATGGGTAGAACTCACAATATTCCATTTTCTACTGCTGTTCAAAGGATTAACCAATCAGGGTTGAGCACAAACTCGAAATAAAATCAGCAAAATACATTGAAACGCTCAAAGGTCCGAAAAGTAGCACTACTTTGCTCACTGCTTCCAACATTTAAAAGACGTCGCGAGGAATAAACAAAACCCACGCTGTGTTAGGAGAATCTCGAAGAGCGTCCGCAAAGATTGGTGGCAGGTACTTTGTTATGAAACGGGTCCATCGAGGTCCGGTCAATTTGTCGGACTGGAATAATAAAACTAAGCAGATAGACTTTAGAATACTGAGTAAATCCCTCAAAGAAATACATTTCTTGACTACCAGAAAAAACCAAGCGTTTAATGTAGAACATAAACCGACAATACATCAACAAACAACACAAATAATATCCAGACGTCTAGAAAAATACCTGAAGTTTTGTTAACAATTCAGCAGCCAGCAACCTCTCACCGGGGTCGCTCTCAGAGGAACACAATACCGACAATATGTACAGTAAACCTCCTGGAAAATGAAACTACTTTTTGGAATTACCGTATTATGCTAGCTTGATACTCTTTTTTAGACCACTAAATTACCATATTCCAACATTTCCTTTACTTATTTGGCATTCGACGAAGGCTATCCCAATGTGTTCAGGAGAATCGCGAACGAAGCATGGAAATATACGAAGTAATGGCTATTGGAAAGTAGAATTCAAAATCTATGATCAAGTATAAACAAAATAGTTCGGAACAAGCGGCTCAGTAATACTAAGAAGAGATATCCCATTTTAATGCTAATTCTCAAAAGTAACAACCGCACTTTACCCAGACACCTGCCTAAGCGGGCTCACGGACGGCAGGCTTATTACGATGGACGAAAAATACAATATGCGAAAAGCATACATTTCTTCCGCGCATTTCATTTTTACACGCTTTCTATTTTCTTACATTTTACATTATTACATTTTTAAACACATATCAGAACTTGCAAACTTTCAAAACGTTTCAATTGAGATTTACGGAAAACCATTCACCTTCTTTCCTGTCTCTCATGAGAACAAACAGTGATGAGCAAGCGTGGAGATTTTGATAAAAATCCTGCACACATTCTATGGGGCGCACTGGTGCCAACGATAAACAACTAGGAATTAATCTTCATCAGCATAGAAAATAGTGAGAAACCTACGGAACACTTTCAGGACAGCAAAAAGCACTTTAGAGTGGCCAGCTGAATGTTTGGGAATAGACGAGCACGAAGATAAGCAATTATGAGATTGAAGTGACCAATGAGCAGAATTTCCACCCCTGCAAATCATCATGTCAAAAATTTTAACAATGTAGTCGAAATACGAGAAAATCAGAAACATAGGATATGCAGAAGCCAAAATCAACGGAAATATCCAACTAAGCTATGCTAAAAGAGCACCACTGAAGGAACCAAAAAAAAACAACACTTGACAGAAAAAAACTCACTCTTATCATCGACTAACATGTGAACTATAAATTAAAAGAGCTCATGAATCATCGGAAATCATGAATTATTATATTTACAATCTGTTGTTCCTGTTCGTCACGAACAGCTCTGTTTAGCCTTATTCACCGACGAGATGCGTGTAAACTTCCAAATCTTACGTGGTAGCGTCGCTATGGCCACTACAACTCGGGTAACCGACAGGAGGCCGCTCGGGCAAAAAAAAAAAAAAAAGGCAAAACAATGCGGCGTCAGCCCGGACGAGTCGCAGCGCCTTCTTTAGAGGTTTCGCGTCAAGGTAAATAAAATGTACCATCATACGCCCTACACCACGCATCACGCGCTCACGCGCTGCGACTCGTCCTTTGATTCTGCGTTCTTTCGGGCGACGAGCTCCTGTCGGGTACTACTACTCCTCCACCCATCGCGCTACTGAAGAGACTAAAATATGTACGTGACCATGCATAGTTAGCTTTTCGCTCAAAGCGCAGCGCGGTAGACCAGCAGTTGGGGAGCGGATACAACTCGCGAACTGGACATAATGGAAACGAGAGGGGCCCAGAGCGTCATGCAGTCGGTTGTGAGCAATCATATTAAGCTTCTTTCTCCAGGAAGACTATCTCATCGGGAAACCTCAATTTGAAGCCATGAAACCGTCTTCAAGAATTTTCGAACTTCCTGACTTTAGTTGCAACTTTGTCTCCATTCCTATTATCTGATCTCTATGTAAGTATGAATGTTAGCGCCAAGGAATTGGAGATCGGGACATGCGATTGCGTGATGACCGTTGGACCGAAGCAGTTTCCAACTGTCATTCCTTCAGAATGTAAGCGAATAATCCAGCAACACCCGATGGTCGACTTCTTCACAGCAAGTTCAAGGCGTCGCCGCGTGCCCAGCAGGGAATTGAAAGACTGAGCTTGCTGGACGCCTGCAGAATGCTCAGCTTAATCAGTGGTTATAGGAACGATATGAGGTGTATATAAACATTACATATTGTGAAAATTTTAACGTTAGTGACTACTATGAAGTAGTTCTGATGAAGTAGCAGAAAACCCAGATACTTTTAAAAATTTTAATATCCAGTCAACTAACCAGGATTTGCTGAAACCAAGTTCGCCAGCGCTTCTGTGCACATCACAACTTTTTCGTCAGTAGACATCTTATTGGCATTCGAAGAAGACCAATCGATGTCTATCAAATCGCCATTTGCTGGCTTTCAGATGACCGGTGAGCTCAGGTGCATGGCGTCCCATGAAATCCAACAAATCCATAGCCACTTTCTGCGGCGGCCTGGAGAATAGCTACAAATTAAGCGTAGAGAAACAGCCCTACAATGTGAGCGTGTATAGGAAAATGATAAAACATACTTGTAGAACAAAGGTCGGCTGTTCGTTGTAGATCCGCACAAATATATCACCAACGATCAATTCTTTAGCGTGAATCGACAGTTGGAACTCTGCGCCAAACAATTCACTCTAGAAATTATCAAGTTTAAAAAATTTCAGAAGGCGCTCAGTACTTGTATGTCGGACTGTACCGTTTGTTCTCTCGATGTGCGATGTCGTTCAACGAACTCCAGCACCTCGGCACGAGTCCCATTATCCCAGATGAGATATGGATTCTCCGTGTTACAATTCAGGGTTTTCAGAACCTGAAAATTAGAAGAGTGCAAACTTGGTTTCTGAGCAAAATGAAAGCCTACTCTGTGAATCAAACTCTTAGACCTGGACAATATCACAGTAACGACACTAGAAATTGAAGGTAAAAGCTCTCAAAAAGCCCTTCCAAGATCTCCCACTTGACTGCATGAAGAAATATTGAAAAACAACCGATGCGGCTTGATTAGTTAAATAAAGCAACAGAACTGGCTAATTAGGATCAAACAGTATTCCAACGTTTGCAGAAGGAACTCACCATATCATTACTTTCTGTTCGCATACATCGGCAAACGTACGGCGTCAGGAGTGCTCGCAAACTGTTCTGGACACCATCGTTATCGGGGGTAGCTTCTCTGCAATGATATCATACTTCTTCAAATCCATAAACCTGTTTCAAATGCAAAAAGAATCAAGGTGGATAGTTTGCGAGGCGAAATTACCTGAATCCAGCCAGACATGCTAACGCTTCACAACTGACCCGAGCCAGACGATTTGCCATTGCTTGCTTGTTTGATTGCTCACTATGGGAAACGCCTTAACGACAAACTGTATGATTAAGTGTACACCAACACAAGAAAGACAAAAGAAACTCACACTCCCATGAAAAGCTTAGTAGATAAAACGAGGTTGACTTATATGAAGAACCTACCGCCTTCATCGAGAGTGAAGTCGTAATGGAAAAGATGTGGAACAAGTTGCCACAGTACACCTGACTGGAACAATTGAGTCTGCAGCAGGGTGTCCACAGCCATCGAACAGACACACTGAGCAGCAGCCGATGACAGCCGGGGGAGATCCTGTACAGGAATCACCATTTCCCCATCATTAATTAAAAACGACAAAACAAAAAATCCAACCGTATGAAACAAATATTGATATTTCGATCATTATTTAGTCACTGCCAAAGCGCCACAGCTTAACCTAATGACTTCAAATCATCAACAAATATATTAATTTTAGTTTCTTACCTTTCACATGAGGATATATTATAAGAACTATAGCTTCATTTAATAAACACACCGGGAATTGGAGCAATCGACATATGTTGCCGAACACAGTGGGCATCTCTGCGATTCGCTGACGACAAGCTTCAAAGCTAGCAGCAGTAGCAAAACAATTACAAATATGTTCGCAAACCTGCAAAATTACTTCCTTTCTTTACCATCTACAGGGGCACAATACATAGTTAATCAACTAACAAGACAATGATCATTGAAAAAAAAACATAAGAACACCCACTTGTACGGCCATATCTGTTGGTGTGGAACTCGCGGTTATTACCGGCACACAGCGATCGAATGCTATTTGAAGAGCCTAAATATAAACACTAAAGATATTCCAAGAGCTCAAGAGACTTCTACACGACCCTACATTAGGGCAGAAACTCCAACGCAAATATGTATGACCAAACAGGAGCTTTGCCACTAGACAATTCACATCCTATGGCTTAGCTGCGAATAATATTATAAGGTTGTTAAGCGGTTGTAATCTTTTCTTTAGAAATAACGCAATCCTACTGGCCACATTTTCGCGTCGACCACAAGCAAAGTGAATAACTGACGTAGAAAAGCGCAGTACATCGTTTGCCAGATAACTCACCTCTAACCCTTGTTCTCTTCGTAACTGTTCAGCATTCAGCGCGCTACTCATCAATGTATGGTTGGCCAGTTCCACAGCTGCGCTGAGTAACGCGCCGCCACCTTCTTGGAATAGTGAGGAGTTCTTGGCCTCAAGGTCGATTGTTCGAATCAATTGACCATAACCAGCGTACTTGTAAGCAGACAGCTCTGAATCATCACAATTGAGAGAAAGAAAAGAACGAAAGACGAAAGAAGAGAGCTGGTCAAATTGTGACAAGAAAATGACCTTCATCTTCCACTATAAAAAAGTGATCCATGTTAGCCAAGTCATTGTGAGCAAGAACTAACCATACACCTACTCAGTGAGCCTGGCTGCGATAAATGCATTTACAGTTTTTCTGACAGCAAGTTATTTAGAAATATTATATATCACCAGTTTAGCTCCGCACGCAACCGCGCGCATCAAATGGTGGGCTTTAGTGAAACTGGACAACTTGCTGAATATTAGGTCACGTGAGAAACTAACAGTAAGATGTTTGGAAGATGTGTCACATATGATGTTTGAAGGTTGTCTTATCCCATTGAAGATTGTCGCGTATTGCGCGCAGTGCATGCGGAATGAAGCTGGTACTTATCATGACTTCGTAAACATTCAGCATTCATATCGAGCTCGAATGATTTAGCGGTTTATAGAATTTCCATAAATACTGAGAATCGCAACGGCGCCCGCGACGAATGGTGTGTAAGTGAAATATAACCAATCAATCAGCATCTAACCGAGCTGTGATGGAAATTGGAAATATAATGGAAATTCGCTATTGGTCCAAGTCCAGATAGTTGAGCAGCTCAACTTTCTTTGCTTCTTTAGATGAAAGGTAGGAATGGAACATATTCACGTGCTAGGGACCTGGTTTAGTTCAATTGAGTGCACGCTCAACTGTCGCTACTTTTATCAGTACAGTTGCCGCTCATACCACTTTCTGTCACCTACATTCAACCCTCGCCACCTTGATCGCTTGCCAGTGATAATTGCAACGAAGTTGGAGAGACCTGCATTCAAACGCTCTTATCATTCCTTGTCATTTGTTATCAGTTCATACTGTTCGCAATCGGTGTCCCGGTCCCAACCTCCAGGCAACGTGTAGGAGCTAATATTTACTGTCACCACGAAGGCTGCAACGAAATTAGCAGTACTCAAAATCCTAACTTCCTTATCAACCGTTATCGCTTGTTATCACTTCTGATCATCCGCTATCCGTGTTCCCGTCCCATCCCCTATACCACATGTGAGAGCCAAGGTTCCAATGTAACCGCAAGGGCCGCAACGAAACTGGTGGTATCCACACTTTGACGCCCCTTATCAGTTCTTATCAGTTGCTACCACATTCGTTCACTCAACTTCTTGGTCCCCGCCTCACCCCACATATCATACATGAGTGCAAACTCTCCACCGTCAACGCGAACGGTGTAACGAAATTGGTGACATCAACATTTCGACGTCCGTTATCAGCTCCTATCAGTAGTTATCACTTCCCGCCACCCGTCATCAGTGTGTTCACCTCCGGCCCCCTATATATCCTAGAAGTTTGAGCGCTCTGGGTCCAAAGGGGGTGAAGTTATGAATTTCCGGTCAGACACACACACACACACACACACACACACAACCGCTTAGCCGATTATATATAGTAGGATAAAGCAGTAACCAAAGGCTTTTTACAGTGACTTCTTATTAGGTTACTATAGTGGGCCAAGAAGCTAAAAAAGAAAAATTCATCAACATTTAATAGCAGTAATGCAGGGATTTAAAGACCAGCAAGATCGAATTTCTTGTAAGTTGCAACAGTACGAGGATCCCCGCTACAAAAAAAAAAAGTTTCTCCGCACGTTGACCGCTTCGCGTATCCTGCAGGTTTTGATGGGCATCAATCCAACACTCCAAAGAGTGCAGGTCACAGGAGCTGACGCCTAGTTTCCGTACCATTCTTGTATTGCATCCACTTGTTCTCGTTCATCCACCGTTCTTACTGTGGCCAGAATAATATACCAGAAAGTTTCACAAGAATGCTAAGCGAGAGGTGCGGGTTCTAGTCCCGCCTGGGGCGAAAGTTTTGTTCACAACCCAGCATTCTTGTGAAACATTCGCAACGCGAACTGCGGCCAAAAACAGCAGTTAACAAAAAAACAAGTCAAAATTACCAAAAAATATAGTACTGCAAGCGAAGCAGTCTGCTAGCTTAGACGGATTTACAAAAGGTGTAATATGGACAGTTGAATACACTCTATACTGATTTGGAAAGAACATATCGCAGCCAGTGGATGGAAATGATGAAGCAGATGGGGAAGGGGAGGGGAAAGGGAGACCGCTCAGAGGTGAGCTCCTATAGGGTATTTTTAAATTCCAAAAGTGGCAGGCTGGGAATGTTAGAGGTATCACGATAAACTGTTTGCAGTATGGAAGTACATGCACCAGTGTAGCAGTAGTCAGGGGCCGAGGAAAGCGAAATGTGCGTTTTCGCGGCCAAAGGTGCGCTACTCGCAGCGCACTGGGCTTGCCAGTCCTGACTGCGCTCCGCCTCCGCCTGTACTCCACCCACCGGTGTATTGCCAATAGCAGTATCGGATGGTGGCTATCGAGCTAGCGCGTGCAATCGACCCCTTAGTTGATTACCAGCTCGTCCATGGTCGTAGATAAAAGAACAAATTAAGCGGTCCTTTTTGGGTGTTCCAGAGGGATATCTTTTTTCACCAGTGACGTATTACTCAACATCCCCGCTTTCACAGTAAATTCAACCTGATTTCAGGGTCGTCCCTCCATTTGAGCTTTTAGAAGACCAGCACAAGAATCTTTGCGAATTTCAGCTACGAGAGAAGACAATTACCATTACACTGTCATTACGCATTACATTTTACTGCAACGTTTGCATAAAAGAAAAAGATAACTCTAGTGTCTGTAAGTTATGTTCTGCATCAACAACGACGCTGACAGGGCTAGCAAGGCTCCCAGAACAACAAACAATAAATTAAAACTCTTGGGTCATTCACATATGTAGCTTCTGGGCTCAGTAAACATTAACCAGGAATGACAAACCTTGGGAATGACGGCTATAAATGATGCTCTGCGCCTGAAGGAATAAAACAATGCGCTGTGGGTCAGGCATCGATGATCGACCAGCGTCACTTGACAGCAACTCGTAAGCCGTGTTGATTCGCTCGAACATCTCACGACCTTCCGGATTTTTATCAGGATGGTAACGTGCTGCCAATTTAAAGTAGGCACGACGGATCACTGACATGTCCTGCCATCTAAACGATGACAACTCCACATATCTGATTTGTAAACAATGTGTCCATAACTCTGTATCATTATTCAAAAATAAACTTTGCAGTACACAAACTAACCCATCATCCATGGTGTTCAGACCGAGAGTTTCTCGTGCTTGTTCAACTGACATCACCGGTGGCTTTTTCTCCAACTCCTCAAACCATGCTGCTAAGCAAGCACGTAGGAAAGGAATCTAAACAGAAGAAGAATTTCACGGGTTGCAATACTGAGTGACGATTCAGGGAGCCATGCGATTTCATCGGTAAAATTGAAGGTTCCAGGAAAATATACTCTTGTGACACCGAACACAAGGTGCATAAAGAAGATGCAGGACTGAGAGGTTCTGACATTTCAGACTTGTGAGAATAATGTAGAAAAACAAATTTAAAAAAGCATGAGGCAAGAAAAGAGATGCACCAAAACAGGGTCAGATTTTAAGAAAAAAAAAGCTGTTGTATAACGAATGCCAAAAGAAGAATTAAGTGATTGAGAGTGGAAAATTGCAGAAATCAATTGTCGGCGATAGCTCGAAGTAAATGTAGTGAAATCGAAAAGAAACAATGAAATCGTCACATCTTACCGGATCCCTAATTTCCCAATCAGGAAATCGTTGCCGATCGCAAAGATGTCGCAGGTAATATACGTAGCAGAACAGTTCATTCTGTAGTTCAGGATAGTCAATTAGAGGGATCGGACAGTACTGATACAAAGCCTGCAAGATGACTTCTATAGTCTAACAATCGCATTAAAATTCGGTTAGAAAGCCTTTTACCTTCACGTTTGAGGTGAGGCGATTGGAAAAGTCGGAAACGTGCACAGCAATTCGCTCAATAAGATGGCGCCTTAAACAAATAAATTCGAGAATAAAAACGCTAATAAAAAATACCGATCAGAACGGGCACCAATAGAAAAAATTTAGTGGAGAAGGCAAGCAAAAACTGATCAGAAAATTTAATGCTCGTTTCCTCGATAGTCCCTATTTCTTAACAATGTAAACTTTACCTCATCTGGGTACTCCAAATGATCTCCGGATTATCGAACTCTCCCAGGAAGACCTCTGCGTACTTGTCTGGCCCATACTCATCCAGGTAAAAGATGGCTGCAGCTGGGAGCAGCGGGGCAAGAATAGACTGTGACGTTCCCTCCAGTTGAGGCTTCAACAGTAATTACATAGAAATCTAATTAATTCGACAATGAATTCGCTCACTCACCAATGCGGTACGGAATGCTTGCTTCTTATGTGTGTAATGTAAAAACCTAGCAATCGGTAAAACATTAGAACCGTTATACATGAGAATAAAGAAGAATACACCGGATAAATACAATCGAGGAAGGAAAGGATTATCCTGAAAGTCAGTTGTTTCGACCAATAATTCAGTCCGCGGGACCGGACAGAAGAAGTAGGATTTTACCTTGGCATATGACTTAAAGTGCCACCAGGAGTAGCGACCCGGTTGCACAAAATGTTGGATAATGACACGTCAGCAATAGGCTGCAAACACGACTTTCGATAGCAAGTTAACACGCGATTTCGCTTTGAGACTGTGTTTCTTCACTTGTGGATAGGACGTACGGACACTGTTGTTTCTCGTTCCCTCCGTAAAACGTTCTCAAACGCTCTACAAATGCTCATCAAACTTATAAAAAGCTCCTTGTCTTGAGCTTGAAAGAAAAACGTTCGGTCACTGAAAATCTATACCTCGATGGAAAGAATTCGCACATCTGGATCATTATATCTAGACACAGCGAGCATAAGCTGCGTGAAGGTGATTAGCACGCGGTCTCCGTGCCAACCTTAAGCAAATGTGATTGAGGAGCAGAACAGCATTACTGTCAACACGGTTGAGCAGAGGACGTTGGTGAGCCCTCTTGTGCTTAAGTGACGGATTTGACAGAGACGAGGCAAGCCGTGCTATCCCCTCTTCTTCTTTTGAAGTGGAAAGTAGGCGGGGAAAAAGGGGAGTTGTACTTGTTTACGAGAGTAGCGTTATGTAAGTATCAATTTCGTTCAGTGCTCTTATACGAGTGAGTAGGAGATTGTTGCCCTAGTAGTTTAGAAAACTCAGGCTTCTCCTTCGTGAGATCATGGCGCTCACCACCAACGTACAGCTTTTTTACAGTCATACTTAGAAAGCACAACCTGTTAGGTTTTCTTTCTTTAAATTACAGGATTGGCTTTTTGAGACCCACAAAAGAAATACCCTTTCAAAGCTGTTCTGTATGTCGCGTTCTGTGTTTACTCCTTTGGTATTTTTCCTAGTGCTTGTAAACCAATTTCGTATCACTTTGCAAGTTGAGAAGAAAAAGTTTGCACCACATAGGGAAGTGCTGAAAACAAGGTTCTGTCACAAGGGTTACATAACTTTCTCGACTGAGAAGCGTTGAAGGAAGATTCTACGATAAGGTTGAAGGTCGAAGACGGGGAAACTTACCCAGTGGAAAAACAGGCGAAACCCCTGAGGGCGCGAACCGACATGCGATTCACAACGAAGATATGATTCCAAAGGCCTAGCACGGCCGCCCTTGCGGCTCCATGGACGCGACATACAGAACGGCTAGCTAACACTCGCCGCAGGTCTCTAGCTGTTAAGCAGGGAGAGAGAGAGAGCGTTAGCGTTGAAGAGGGCAACAGGGGAGAGGTATCACTTAACAGGTTCTGAACCGTTTCTCATAATTTTTTTTTGATCCCGGCACAACTGACCTCCTCTACCTTGATTCCTGCTGGGCTGCCCGTTCATGGTGAACTCCGCCTTTGAAGATTGCATTTGAATTCTAACTTACGTAATCCAATCCGTTAATTAGCTCACATAGCGTACTTCCTGTGATTTCCCTTTTAACACTTGCAACAAAAAGAAATTAATGCTATACCTGTTGGTTCCCAAGGCACACAGTCCAACGAAACTGCGGCACCTTACTGAGTGGTTCCCACTTCTCCATTCCTGCTGCCCATACCGCCGTTTTTTCGAATATCTTCTTCTCCCCGTACAAAGTTTTCATCTGGAAAAAAAAACATTGGAATCTATACAACCAAGAAATCCATTCTAAACTTGTTTAGAATGTTCGTTATTCACCATAATCGACAAAGCCCATACGTTAGAAGACTGACCTTCTCAAAAGAAAACGGTCCGAGCCGTTCCTTGTTGTTATCACTGGTGGCGTAGTACCACTCAGCGGAATTCCCTTCTGAGAGTTGATCAGCGCTAGCTTCTATTACGTTTGTCTGGAAGCATGATATTAAGATACACGGGGCGAAAGTAGTTATGCAAGTGGTGTTAAGGATATTATTACATATTATAGTTTTAATTCATTTAGAACGCCACTACGATTCTAAATAAGTAGAATGCGTGGCGCACTCACTTGATTCTGAATTTTGGCACGTTGAACATGAAGATGAGCCAGCACAGCCAGGTCGACGAGAATTGGAAGAAGTGAGGAACCGATCAGCTCACGCACGTTATCTTTGTTCAGAACTAACTTTGAAATTAGCAAAATCTGGAATGCTTTCAACTATTCTAATGAAAAGGTATGAGAAAATGAAGTTATAGATTAGAACAGTATTATAACTACTCACGAAATGGTCCCTTTCTGCTGCATTTGTACACTTGGCGAGCATGCTGACAAAGTGGCGCGCATCCTCAAACGGTCCTATTGTCATGTGATGGCGACCATAAGTAACGGCCATGGCACGCAGACATAAGCATCTCATCTCACTTCGCGAGGACAATAGAAAACGATGATAAACGTTGTTGAAAAATTCCGTTCTGAAAAGGGGATAAGATGCAATGCGACAACTTATCACGAAATATCGATAGTGTTAAACGCACGGGTTATGAATAGGAGTTCGCTGATTCATCAGCTTCCTGTAGTAAGAGACGAAGATAGTAGTCACCAATTTTTACTTCATCCTGCAGCGAAGGATAGCGAGTCTGAAATTCCGAAAAAATATATGAAAGTGGCAAAAGAAAACACAAACCATATATCTTTAGCACACTACACTACAAAAAATGGCAATATTATTATACATAGTTACAGAGTTGGAGGTTTCTACGTTGAAGTTAACAATTTTTTTTCGTAAGCTTTGTTTTAATTCGTGCACAGTTTTTGGTTGTGGTGGTCCTCAAGTAAGGAATGAATCCCTCTGCATATAAAGCAGTAATTCGGTGTGCCAGTAGCTCGCTCGTTACGTGGACCCAAGAGAACAACTGAGACATGGTCTCGGATGGGTGGGATGTGGCCCTTAGGGCGTATGGGTGGAGGGCAATGCTTGGTTAGAAGCGGGTACGTAGTGGGTGGAGCCCATCCCAGTGAGCGGGGCTTACGCCAAAATCTGTTGAAAACATCAGTTTGCGCAGAGTCGGATAAACAAATTACACCACAACATTGCAATGTGCCAAGCTATCGAAAAAGCTGCGCAAGTGTCATGCGAGATGGTGTGTGTCATTAGTGCGGCAGAAAGCAATTTAGCAATGTGGAGGTTGTGCCCAAAACAGCGTGATACGACGTTCTTAAAAGCAGTTTAGAATCACAATTCTGCCCATTGTAATCAACTCCACGGCTCGGGATAAGATTCCAAGTAGTCTATCCTAGAGTGAGAAAGAGGGTCCCCAAGCGCAGGAGACACTGTCGCGACTCAAAAGTGCGAGGCAACGGCGCTAAGGCCTTGCCTTGTGTGCTGCCGTGCTGCCATCCTTATCAACCACGGCATACGTGGCGTCTGCGCCCTCTCGCGTACGACGTACTCTCTCGCGTTTTCCCTCTCCTCGCAGCGCTGTGTCTCTGTCATACCACGGCCAACCTCACAAGCATTTCAGTGTTTTCTATGGCACTTACTTTTTGTGAAATTTTCAAACAAAATATTACACCAACTCGACCCCGATCCGTGCACTTAGAAAGGGGTGATCAGTGGTGACATGAGAAACCGCCCAGGTCCCAAAAATGGGACCCTTTCACTGCCCGTTGATTTCCGTATTGATGCGACTCTCATCGGTGCTGCCCTCTTCAACGCTAACGCTCTCTCTCTGCTGAACGGCTAGAGACCTGCGGCGAGTGGTTAGCCAGTCGGTGGGCGTGCCGCAGCGATAGCGGCGCGGGGACAGCCATGCTAGATCGCCGGAAGCATATCCTTCGCTGCGAATTGCATGACGTCCGCACCCTTAGGGGTTCGTCTGTCTTCCCACTAGCTACGTTTCCCTTCTTCTTACAGTTTATCGTGAAAAGCTCCTTTAGGCTTTTCTGTGTATTCATTTTAAATATGTTATTTACTGAAATAAAAGTGAAAGAACAGAAACCTGGAATTCGGTATGATTCCATGAGATCGGCATATCTGCCGGTGCTTGCTCTTTTTCGTTCAGAAGTGCACGAAGTTCACCCTCTATAGATAACCTAAATGCGCTCTGAACACCTTTTAGAAGTCAGAATCTCACTGGAAAATGTTCAGAAATTCATGAAAATTGAAAAATCTAACGAGGCTTACCTAAACTCCTCTCGGGTCTTTTCATTCCACAGCAGATCAGCTTGAGAATGATCCCGTCCAAATTGATACGCAAACAGCTTCCAGTTTACTGAATTCCTAACACGCTGCCGCCTCTTTCGTAAAACTACCGGTCGCTGCCGCTGTTTATCCTTGAATAGTTCATTTTTCTACTATACTCTTGCCAACAGGAAGGGCATAAAGACAGAACATTTTTTGTCTGAACAAAAATGGATTAATTATCGATCGGATTTGGATGCTGATTGAATTTTGAGACGGAGAGCTTTGCTGCGGCGAAAAACATAACCAATTGAGAAGGGAAGTTCTGTCAACAGATTAGGTCCAAAGTTACATGTTATACAAAAGTTATTCAAAAAGTCGCAAAGAACTTTCAATTAAGATCACTCACATCAGTCTTCTTGGGTATGAAATTCAATTTCTGTTCAAGGTCCCAATGTTGGATAAATCGTTCCAAACCTGCCTCAGCTGATACTCTGAATAAATGAATGAATGACAATGTTTACCAACACTTTCATCTTTCGCAGTTTGTTTACAAGCAATCTAAAATAGTCTGACCTGAAACTTTCCAGCTTTTCCTTCAAGGCGCTCTGCCGTAACTCGTTTGTTGCCGCTTCTAGATTATTTCGTGGGATCAGCAAATCTTGTTCCTTCACAGGCACTGGATCGCTAGAATCCAAAAAGTCCAATAGACCCCGAGGCTGAAAATGTAATAAGGATCATTAAAAATATGAGGAAGACACACCGAAAAAAACGAATGAATATGCTTCATAAAGTGGAAAAATCCTCAAAGGTTGTCAGCGGAAACTCACAAGACATCGACTCAAAAGGTCATTAGCTGGACGATTATCTGCAATCCAAAGACCGATCAAATGACCACTCAGTTGTTTATTTGTGAGAACCTGAAAGAATATCCTTTTACAGATTCTCCAGTAATCAGCTTTGAAGCGAAGTAACTCTCCTAGCCGTCCCTGTCTTATCTTACAAAAACATGATTAGTTAGCCGGTAGGTAACCATGATCGATCGATGTATATTGAAACTAACGATATGAAGCAGCGCGGATCGGGTGATCCAAGAGTCGAGAAAATTTTGATCAATATAACCCCATTCATACTCCATAAGACCACCTTCTTATTCACTCTCTCACAACTCTTTGAAATAGCACAATTCCACACGACCTCTTCCTCACCTTCCTAATCAAACAGGTGATGAGTGGTTGAACTCACGATCAGTATAGTAGAACTGCTCTCATATTTTGCGCTACATTCGCACACACTTCAATTGATTAGTTGTACCCAAATATGTATGGGCGAAATGCACAGTAAAAACCAGTTACCATCAGTTAAGCGCATAGACATACCACTCCCAGAGGTTTGGGCCAGAGCCGCGCCTGAGAATTTCGAGAATCGAAGCTTGCAACACATACAGGTGGGTTCACTTTGAGGGGCTTCTTTTCACTCTATTAGGCGATCTAAGCTCTTGATTAGAACTTAGTATGATACTGTGATGTAAGTGTTCGATTTTAGCAAAAAAAAACTACTCACCTCCAGATCCTTCCCTGTCGTCAGTAACGCCATCCTCAAATGTGTCAGAAATGCGCCTTCTGTAAGTGCTAACATCTGCATTGATTTTGATGTTTCCACGTCCGACTCTTCAATGATAGCTCGCATCACCATTCCAGCGCCTACAACTCAATACGAGAAGGCAATGAATTTAGTAGATACAAAACAACCGTACTATATCATTAACAATATTCATTAATTAATTAATCAATTTATTTGTTTATGTCGATCAAGAGCTTACCTTTGACAATTGTCATGCTAGGACATTGGAAAAGACGATAGAAACTTTGACCTCGCGCAGCAACCAGCTTGAGTATCTGGTCGAACTGTTCACCGGCTGTCGTCTCGCTGTATGGTGCACAGACTGCGTAAGTCAGGAAATCAAGCATTGCAGCAATAACAAGCCATCCAGTACCACGTTCCTTAACGGATTACTTAGCTAAAAACTCTGAGCTTCAAATG
>MU870233.1:11044-26488 GCA_036418205.1 Ostertagia ostertagi | reverse complement strand
TCTAGAGCATACTGATGTGACTACCAAACCTTTATGCTATCTGTATTATATCGCTTATAAGTGTTGATGATTTCTCGAAGCGGTTTTGCCTTAACAAACTGCACGAATCCCTCATTGACACCAGTTGACAGCACCTAAGAATAACCATTTCATTCAAAAAATTTACAAAAGCGATAGGAAGAAAAGGTGGATGAAAGACTGATTCTAAATATCCTATATCCTATAAAGATACAGCCAGCTGTTCGCGATCCTGGGAAGTACATATTCCAGCTTCGATGCTCGGTTAGGGGAACCTTTTTCTCATAACTCAGCATCGTTGCAATGATATTAAAGCTATATATAGCCATGACCAGTATACCTGTACTTCTCAAAGAAAAGGCTGAGATGCAACATTCATTACAGGTGATTTGTAAGGCGATTTGCTTATAGTGAAGAGAGCCGAAATATTAACAAACATGGTTCAGATAGGACTGCAGAGGAGTGGAAGTAAGTTGTCACAAGTGATGGAAACTTACTGCATAAGGGGTCAATTTTAGGTCGAGTTGATCCTTCTTGAAGAGGCTGTCCATGAGGCGAAACATTTGTATAACCAGCTGATCTTGCCTATAAATTGAGTTCAGTTATTAACTTGAGAAGCACTATGGTTAAAGTTATCTGCCAAATATTGTGCAAAGCAAATTTGAAATTCGCTGGACTGTTATTCTGCTACAAGTCATTCTACCGATCATTCTTCATATTGCGACTTGTCACGTTGCGCCAAAAAAATGCAGACAACCTATGTTACAAGCATGAACAACTAAGACAAACAATTTAGGATGACCAACTATCAAAAAAAATAACACACTAGAACCAGATTTGCTCAACTCACCGCAGATCATCACCCTGCTTAAAAATAAGAGTGTACTCCTTATTGGTGTCCGTACCAGTTATCGTTTTGAAAGTCAATTTAACAGGCATCATGGCACTATTGAATAGTACAGCCGAGTCTGGCATCACACCGGCTAGCCTGAAAAAAAAAACTGTTAAAAAGATAAATGAGCATTTGCTGTCAGTGCTTCCACCGTCAATCCTCACTCGTTCACCATGCACTAATGATGCAGTGCAACTTGCAATACTATTGTAAACAACTGTAAGAGTTGAAATGTTCCCTTATAGGACATATAATACATGGGAATGTTGTAAACCCCTTGATCTCTTCTGACGGTCCTGAGCGAGTGTTTCAAAGAATTTGCTGAATCCTAAAATTCTGTAGAGAAGATTAGATCAATGAAGTTCAAGCGCGAAGAAGGCAGAGGGATCAGCAAGCATACGGGTCGCACGACCTCGCAGCACGAAATTGCCAGGGAAGCACTGATGCTTTAGTATGCACATAGACCCTACCCAGCACCCGAGGTTACGCCCATGAATTGAGGTTATAGGCGAAATGTTGTCCCTCGTTTCCAGCTTTCTTGTCACAAGCCTATTTCCTCTCCGCCTTATCAGGCTGCTTGCTTCTCAAGAGCCTCCACAGCTCGGAATAGAAGGACTATATTTTTAGGTTATGCGTGGTTGGCTTCATAATTTTTCACAAGTTCGCACATCTATTTTTTTCGAGCGCAACAATTAGCTTTGCCCTGGAGTGCGCCTTTATATACCTTGAAGAAAAATGCTAACATTAAGCCAGAAGTAGTCAGTCGGTAGCCGACTGGCTTTCTGTGAACAGCGTGCCACTGATGAAAAAGTATTCAGTCTTGACACTTTAGCGGTCCAAGATATTGTTGGCCAGAACTCTTCTTGACTCTACTCACCTTACATCTCGGATCAAGTGGTTAGATGCAGGCCCTCGAACGCAGCACTTGCTTTTCATACTGTCGAGCATTGTTTTCAACGAATGTGTGCACAATGCAGGCTATGACGTAGATCACAGTACGACTATGCTTTATTTGTCCGCGCCCTTCGTGTTGGGCAATCAAGTTAATTTCTGTTAGATCTTCGTACGACCTTGCTAAAGTGAAAATAAGATAATTGATCTGTAGCTGTAAGAAAGTCATGGAGACATCAAAGATCAACAGGTAATTTGTAAGTATCAATATGAATATATCAGAAGTTGAAAAATCGGATGGAACTCGAAGGATTTTCCCAATGCTACGCGACGACACAAAGTTGAATACCAAGCCTCGCAGAAAACTTCGGTCAGCTCACTCGCAGTTTATAGTGATTCAACGCACTTGGAAGAAACATACCCTCTGCATCCTCAGACTCTCCGCCTGCCTTTTCATCTCCGGTGTACCACGTTGCAAAGTCTGCATAAGAGCGACTGAGTAACCGTTCGTATACCTTAACATATCATTCAACCTTTACAGAAATTCAGAAGAAGAATGAATAGTGATCGAAAGAATTTCTTCAAAAGTATTGCTGAAGAGGTTACATGGGAGACGGTCCTCTAGCGTAAATTTGTGAAACCTGGTTGCCATGAACTTGTAACGGGCGGACCACCCATGCTTCAAACGTGCGTATTGAGTCGTGCCCGCCCAAAAACGCCACTCCACGGAGCCAATCTACTCTCCACGCCTCGTAACATGTCTGTCAATTCGTAACTACTTTCTCTCAACTGATGCTATGGACGAAAAACGATTCCACGCGCTATTGTTCTAACAGATATCTGAGAAGCTGACTTAGATCCTTTAGCAGTACGAGAATATCACAATGCAGAGAAAGAGAAGGACAACCACTTGTAATCGTCACTCACCACATCGACCTCTTAAGAGATCAACTATAGTATCACAAAGGACTAAGCTTCGTTTCACGGACAACGGTCTACCACACCTATCTTTTGTTCAAGAAGAAGAAGAATGAAACGTACCGATGATAAAGCCTCATCGGTTTTACGAGTTGCTTCCGCTTCAACTTTCAAGTGCCAAAACAGAAAATTTGCCACCTTTGGATATCCAGTTGCATATCTGGCAATGAATAGATTATCGAAGTTGCTCCTCAAGTCGCGTACATGAACTAGATCAGAAAGGGTTGCGTATATAAAAGTTGGGAAGGAGCTAATCGATAGCATGATTAGAGTATCGCAGAGCTGCTCATTGAGCTTATTGTAATGCATAGTTCCGTAAGGGAACCACTCTCCTGGATACCACAAACTTACCCAGTCACCAATGGCCATATTGACGTCTCACTGCTAGACTCACAATATTTCGTTACAGACGAAGCCCAACCCAGCTAAACCACAAGAGCCCTTACCGAGGGTTATGCTAGTTATTTAGTTCATCACATGCCTTAGTAGATCGATTGTCTGCTATTTTGATGAGCTACAGTCCAGCCACTACGACGTTCCCTCGAACACCTTTCACTGCCCAAAAAAGAACTCCAGGAGTACCATTTTAGAATGGAGAAAATTGGCTGGGGAACTGAGCAGCCATTTCCTTGATGCAATTCTATTCAAAAACCGTCAAAGACTCACTTGACTAGGAATGACGCTAGATCATCGGTGGTGCGCGCAGCAATCTCGTCCTCTTCGAGCACAACCACCTCTGTCGCTTCCGTCGCCTGCGAATTAGAACACGATTCCATCTGAACTATTTAGGAAAATCAGTCTAACTACTTTTTGCATCGTGCCTCTTCTGAGACGACCCCTCTCCCATGGTGGACATGAACGTTTTAGGAAATTGGCTCTCTTTGTGAAACTAGATTCTTTGAGGAACTATGTAGGTTACAGGAAGGAGTCTTGTATTCTTAACTCATGTTACAATTTGTTCCGTCTTCTAAGGACCCTTAAAGAACGAATCCAACGATTAAACGAAGTCGAAAAACACGAGAAATTCACCCTAGTTTGGAGCCCGCGGACCTCCTAAGGGTGCGGACTGAAGCGCAATTGGCACCGAAGGAGTTGACCTCGGCGACCTATTAAGGCTCAATCGCGGTGGCCAGTGCACGCCCACCGATCATCTGATCACTCGCCGCAGGTCTATACGTGGCGAGTGATTAGATAGGTGAGAGAGCGTAGTGTTGAAGAGGGCACAGCGATGAGAGTCGCATCAATGCTCAAATCAACGGGGAAGGGGTCCCATTTCTCGGGTTCTGGGCCGTTTCTCATGGTTTCCTTCTTTAGTGTACCACTCACCATCGCTAAGGTAATTTTGAATTGGGTTGGCCCTTCCAACCGCACATTCAATTCCTCTTAGCGTACACCGGCACCCCGAAGGATAAAAAAAAGGATAAAGCATTTGCCGTTGATCAATCCCTTTTTGGGATGCGGCACGCATTCTACTTCCATTTGTACATTCGCAGTGGCGTTTGAATGCGATGTGGCCTATACAATGACTTGCGGGGGCCAGCCGATGTACAAGTCAGTGTTTTTATCCTCCCAGACAAGTCTGGTACCAATTAACCGACCCCGGAGGGATGGAAGGCTTGGTTGGCCCGGGCGACTCACGACCCAGGATTTGATCCCCGGACCGGTAACACACTTTGATGTCGGTATTATGAAGCCCTGCGCCAGGCGTGCTGTTAAGACTTCAGTGTTTATAGTACGACTCCCGAAATTGTCGCCCATGAGGTCCCTCCGTTGCCATTCACTGCGAATATGCTCTAGAATTCTGAATATGGTTATACTGATCACGTAGAAATTAGATCACAATCACCATTTACAACTTAGAAGGTCGCGACGCTGTTGCGAGTATCGGGGGTACTCGGCTGAATGACGGCAACGCCGTCATGCGCTGATCCCTATACCTTTTGGTCTCAGAAACAATAAAATGGAAGAGATGGAGCCCGACTTCAATTTTTAAGTGAATTACTACTGATTGAAATACACGACAGAATTTTCCTACGTGGTTTGGGTATTCTTATCAGTTTGAAGGAGTTGAATAAGTGACGACCAAATCGCTGATTTGACACGTTGACGACTGCGCAGGACACATGCACAGTTTTAAACGGATGAACTTATTTTGTATGGTTGTGCACCCATTTCTTGCATGTTTTGAAGCTGCTTATATACATCACCAGCAAGAAGTGTGAACAGTGCGTAGATGCGCACACAACGGCGGCCGTCAAACGCGGAACGGCAACTGAGGTTTTGTCAGACTTCGCATCTGCATCGCGCTCGGCCCCCCGCGACCGCGGGGGGGGAGGCGTACTTCTGGAACCCGCCAGAATGGTTGGTGGGAAAGTGGCACCCAGAGCAAACAATACGGATTGATAACACACAACTCTTTATTCTGGTGCCTCCCCTAACCGCTCGTGATTGTGAACGCGATTGCAATCGCGAAGTCTGACACTCATTTGACATTCTCCTTCTCCTCTCG
The DNA here is from genome assembly GCA_036418205.1 of Ostertagia ostertagi. Lineage (NCBI taxonomy): Eukaryota > Metazoa > Nematoda > Chromadorea > Rhabditida > Trichostrongylidae > Ostertagia > Ostertagia ostertagi. The sequence continues at coordinate 21,200 of MU870233.1, read as the reverse complement.
TTATCGTTAAGAAAAGAACAAAGAGTATTCAAGTAATAGCTGATCAAAGGAATGTCGAACCCAACAAAGCTAGAATCCAGGTCAACTTTCGCTTATCTATCCTTTTCTAGCTCCCCCAGCTTTATATGGTACCCACATGGCTCAGCACTTCGCGCCAATATGGTTGACTAACCGTAAAATAGCGACAGCAGCAACTAGCTCGCTTTGCATAATATTATAATCTGAATGAAAGCATCCTGTACCTGTTCAACAATAGCAGCATCAGTTGTAGGGAGCGGTTCGTATTTGAGCGCCTGAACCAACTGCGGCAGGTATAGCAATACTTGGTCAGGAGAAGCCGCGTCGAACAACCTCGACACTGCATAGCACCTTTAAAATAACCAATTTAGAATAGCTAAGAGACTCTTCTGTTGATTCAGGCCATACCTGACGCTTGGATGAGTGAACGCTGGGGATAGAAGTTCCAGAGCATCTTCAGCTTCAATCGGGGTCCAGTCACTGGAAATGAACGGTTGCTTTCGCTTTGTAATACTGCAATTTTACCTACAACGACGGGAGTAACTCACTTCAGTAGGGCGAGTGCATGTTGTTCTTCACCGGGTTGATCCCAATTCACCGAACGGAGAAACTTATTCAAAGCTCGACGATCAGCTTGCAGGAAATAGCGGAACTTCCACACCAAATCTCGTTGTTCTCGGGTAAGGGACTGAGATGATGGCAGCTGGAATGTTAACGTTGAGAAAAAGGTCACGGCCATATTTAAGAAGATAAGAACATGCTACTTGACCCGTAATAAGGAAATAGCGGAAGAAATTACCCGGATGATTGTCTCAAGACGATCCTTTGTTTGCTTATTTGGTTTCAACTGCTTGTCCATAGCTCCCGCTCGAGCATTTCTTGTCATCACGTTGTGTTTCGTCTCCGCCAGATTTTCCAATCCCAGCTCAGGATCGGATACCCGGAATGTCGCACTCACGCCGCCTCCACCAATCGACGTCACGATTCTCAGCTGAAACCGTAATAAAGAACACGAGCTCACAGAACAGCTCGCAACTCGCTCTTGCTCACTGAGCAGTACTTTCGAGTCGCAAAATCGCGGCCACAAATAGCATCGCGACCACGAAGATCACACTGTTCATTTCGCTGCGCTCTTCATACAAAAAAATGTGATGACCAGAAAAAATGTTCAGAAACGAGGAAAACTTTTATTCTCACGTCTGGAGTTGGATCCTCGTAGTACACCACATCATAATACTGCCGATCGTATTGGATAGACGCCATTTTGAACACAAGGAAAAGGTAGCGTTGAGTCGAAGCGAATTTCCGCTAAAACAAATGAGCTTCAAACAAAAAAAAACTGGATGCGTGATCATCATAAAACATCGCTGAAAACTAACATTGTTGCGAAGCTCCTCCACCTTATCTTAAAATGAACGGACATCCAACCAATGTATTCCGCAACCCCAATTCCCGTAGTTGGCGTTTGATACCTAGCGGGAAGAATCTAACTTAAATATTTATTGGATTAAATGCGTACGTGATTGATTTAGGTCTTGTGAAGCTCCAGGGTTCGACACTTCCGAAAAACAAGATTATATGGAAAACTGAGAAGCAGCTGGTCTCGAAGGTTAGACCTACGAAACGAAAATTGAATGGAGAACGCTTACCTTCAGTTTAGGATCATATCAAGGCAGAATAGCGCCAGGATCTGCAGACATAGACCAGTCCATATGAACTGCTACTGCGGACGCGTGGACGACCCTGCTTCATGTGATAACCAGAGAACCGTCTCACTCTTTCACGGCTCTAGCAAATATGTTCCATTCAGAGAGGAAAGGAACACTTCGAAGTTTCACCACTGACCTGGACATAAACATTTTAAATCCTAAGATTGGGCAAACAAAAAAATGTGTCGAAAAATAGCCCCCTTTTCTAATTCGCATGTACTATAAATTTGCTACAGCTTATGATTTACGAACCTCGCTAATTGCTCTTTGGGCAATTTACATTTGGACACACTATACCATTGTTATACCAACCAAACCATCACCGCGAATGTACCACCTTCATTGGATGTTTATATTAAAACGCAAGTTATTCAAAGAACTAGTGATCGCGAATAAAGCCCACTGCTACAAAAGAAATGATCAGTTGCTGAACACTTGTTGCAACCACCTACTTTAGCCTACGGCTTTTCATGGCGAGCAACGACCTTGCGCATGAATTTTACTCAAAGGTCTTGAGACAGCTTCAAACGGTACCTGTTTTAAAAGTTCCCTTAAATGGCTATCATTTGGATCGGGGCACTTCCACTGTTCCGCACATCGATGGAATGGGTCCAACTCTTCCGACAATTCCATCTGAAAACACTCTACCTTCACTAGTACAACGGCACTGAATTCAAATGGCCACAATTGTAAAACTTGAGTTCTAATTGCAGTTAAAGTCACGATCAACCAAGAATGAAAGAGTTGAAATTCGCAATGAAAAGCATACAGCAGACTACTGGACAAAATATGAATTCTAACTGGATTTCTTAAAGGCTTAAAATTTTCAGTACTCTGGAAAATCGGAAAATTGATCACATGACATCATTCAACATCATATAAGTTGAAAATTAGACGTGCCAGCACCTGCACCTCCCGAAAGGAGTAAGCAAGGCATACTAGACGGATTAGAATTGTGTCGAAACAGCTTACCTGAACATCTAGCGTTCCTGACTTGAGCACTCCTCTCTTACTAAACAATGGTAAGGATGACTGCGCAATGAGTCGCTTTGGCAATGGCTGCGGTAACCCCCTCGGTCGAGACTCTCTTCTCCTCGTGTGGAAACAAACTCAGCGATTCTGTTCCAGATGTCAGTTCCCAGATCGAGAAATGTATGAATGCGTCGCGACTGAGATCACAATACCTGTAAAGAGAAATAAATGAACTAGAGCATTCATAGCAGACAATTACTCCCTAAACGCCGATATTGCTCAACAAATTTCAAGGTGGATTGATGCACACTCTAATCCCAAAATCGAAAACTTCCAACAATACACTGCTGGACACGTCTTAAGTACTGCGTGAATTCCCAGAACCTGAATACTTAAGAAACGTACCTCACTGGAAGAGTTAGCCATTCGCCCCACGACTGTATGAGAGTGTTTCTTGATCTGTCTCCTTCTTCCGGCGGTGGCTTGAAAGACGTCATAACAGAATAGCCAACAGCGCGTCCATTACAGTAAACCTGTATGACAACAATGGGTAATATTATCAGAAAAGCCGATAAAATCCTAAAGTTACAACAACAATTTTCACTTTCGATTGTTATGTGAAGACGGGAAAGAGAAAACACTATTCATACAGGAGTCGAAATCTACTTCTTGTCGTACAGCAAAACAGAATAATTAAAAATTTACAAAAATGAAGTTCTTCACTATGAGGAGCCCCCGTTCAAGCTCCCGTACATCCGATCAGCTCTTAGCCAATAGAACAGCTAGAGCGACTTATAGGTGGCGAGTCAAACGATCAGCACGCAAATATGATGAAAATAAAGAAATGGCCAGAGGTGGTGCTATTAATAAGAATGCGAAATTATTCTTCTTATTGTATCCTAAATCGAGGCAGTGTACGACTAGTAGATTCTGATGATGTTACTATTCGCTAGGACAGATAGCGGCTTCTCCGTTTTTATAGCGGAAATCTTTTTTCGCTAGGGGAAAAATCGCTTTCTCTCCCAGCAAAACACACTCAGTGAAATGATATTATACTGAACGACACCTAAAGCCGCTAAACCCCCCATTTTTTTTTACCAATAGGCTTTTTTTAAGGCGACCAAAGGCAACATGAGCAACGCATGGGCAATCTTCAGATCAAAAGGTAATTGACTCACCGTTGCTGTGACAAAGACTGGCGCAGCTATCCAATTGCGGATTTGTGTGGATCGCGATACTTCCCTTCGAAGTCACATATTTTTACCTAAATCATGCATGGCCTTGATGCCGGTCAGTTAGTAAAAGACTGTGATATCAACAAAAACCTGTAAATTGGCAGTAAAGGTCACAGCTATATACATAGAGAAACGAGTCCTGCGAAGTAGCAGTACGCATCAGGGATCGGCCTGAAACTAGCTGAGCTATCCATAAACCTAGTTAGCGCCAATGTCCATTGGACCACATACCATGTGTAAGTTATACAACCAAACATCACCGCGAATGGTACCACCTTCATTGGACGTTTTAAAACGCAAGTTATTCAAAGAATTAGTGATCGCGAATAAAAGCCCCACTGCTACAAAAGAATGATCAGTCTGCTGACACTTCGTTGCAACCACCGTACTAGCCTACGGCTTTTATGCGAGGGCGACCTTGCGTTGAATTTACACAAATGATCTCGAAACAGCTTCAAACGGTACCTGTTTTAACAGTTCCCTTAAATGGCTATCATTTGGATCGGGGCACTTCCACTGTTCCGCACATCGATGGAATGGGTCCAACTCTTCCGACAATTCCATCTGAAAACACTCTACCTTCACTAGTACAACGGCACTGAATTCAAATGGCCACAATTGTAAAACTTGAGTTCTAATTGCAGTTAAAGTCACGATCAACCAAGAATGAAAGAGTTGAAATTCGCAATGAAAAGCATACAGCAGACTACTGGACAAAATATGAATTCTAACTGGATTTCTTGAAGGCTTAAAATTTTCAGTACTCTGGAAAATCGGAAAATTGATCACATGACATCATTCATCATCATATAAGTTGAAAATTAGTGTGCAGCACCTGCACCTCCCGAAAGGAGAAAGCAAGACATACTAGACGGATTAGAATTGTGTCGAAACAGCTTACCTGAACATCTAGCGTTCCTGACTTGAGCACTCCTCTCTTACTAAACAATGGTAAGGATGACTGCGCAATGAGTCGCTTTGGCAATGGCTGCGGTACGCCCTCGGTCGAGACTCTCTTCTCCTCGTGTGGAAACAAACTCAGCGATTCTGTTCCAGATGTCAGTTCCCAGATCGAGAAATGTATGAATGCGTCGCGACTGAGATCACAATACCTGTAAAGAGAAATAAATGAACTAGAGCATTCATAGCAGACAATTACTCCCAAACGCCGATATTGCTCAACAAATTTCAAGGTGGATTGATGCACACTCCTAATCCCAAAATCGAAAACTTCCAACAATTCACTGTTGGACACGTCTTAAGTTAACTGCCGTGGAATTCCCAGAACCTGTCTACTTAAGAAACGTACCTCACTGGAAGAGTTAGCCATTCGCCCCACGACTGTATGAGAGTGTTTCTTGATCTGTCTCCTTCTTCCGGCGGTGGCTTGAAAGACGTCATAACAGAATAGCCAACAGCGCGTCCATTACAGTAAACCTGTATGACAACCAATGGGTAATATTATCAGAAAAGCCGATAAAATCCTAAAGTTACAACAACAATTTTCACTTCGATTGTTATGTGAAGACGGGAAAGAGAAAACACTATTCATACAGGAGTCGAAATCTACTTCTTGTCGTACAGCAAAACAGAATAATTAAAAATTTACAAAAATGAAGTTCTTCACCATGGGGCGCCCTTCTCAAGCTCCTACACTCCTTCGCTCAGGCATAGCACAGCTAGAGCGAATTATAGGTGGGAGTCAAACGATCAGCACTGCAAAATGATGAAAATAAAGACAAGGCCAGAAGGTTGGTGCTAGTAAAAAGAATGGAAAGGTTTTCTTCTTTTTGTATCCTAAATCGAGGCAGTGTACGACTAGTAGATTCTGATGATGTTACTATTCGCTAGGACAGATAGCGGCTTCTCCGTTTTTATAGCGGAAATCTTTTTTCGCTAGGGGAAAAATCGCTTTCTCTCCCAGCAAAACACACTCAGTGAAATATGATATTTATACTGAACGACACCTAAGGCTAAACCCATTTTTTACAATAGGCTTTAGCGACAATGCAACACTGGAGCAACGTATGGAAATCTTCAGATCAAAAATTATTGACTCACCGTTGCCTGTGCACAAAGCTGGCGCAGCTTCCTAATTGGGTTGTGTGGATCGCGATACTTCCCTTCGAAGTCACATATTTTTACCTAAATCATGCATGGCCTTGATGCTGGTCAGTTAGTAAAAGACTGTGATATCAACAAAAACCTGTAAATTGGCAGTAAGGTCACAGCTATATACATAGAGAAACGAGTCCTGCGAAGTAGCAGTACGCATCAGGATCGGCCTGAAACTAGCTGAGCTATCCATAAACCTAGTTAGATGAATTGAATCCAGAGATTCACCACGAATAGGGACTACAGATAGAACGGAGCAGTTGTGGATACCATGATCCATTGAGAGAGAGATGAGATGTAGAAAAAGGGAGGCACACCATATTGTTGGTTTGGGGAAGAAAACCACCAAAGAGATCGACCAATGTATGGAAAGAAAAAATAGAATATCATGGAAGTGTTCACCATAAACGTTAAAGAAAACGATCAGTGTGAGAAATTTATTGCACATCTAATGACGAAAAGTGTATCGTGAAAGATACAACATCTCAGTACAAATTAGCAATGTACAGTTAAAACACCTGTTGATTGAGTGTTAGTACAAGTAATCAAGTTCAGTACATGGGAACGTCACCATCGAAACAAACATCATGTTTCGGAGTAAAGAGATCTACTATTATAATTGTTAGTTGCTCTCAAGAACTGTTTTAGTTGCTAATGAATTCACATTTTGCATACATTTTAGTTTCAAAAGAAAAACTCTATTTCGAGCTTAAACGGAAATCAAGGCCATTGAATAGATATCAAGAAGTGTTATCAATACAGCAGCTCTACCCTGACCATCACTGCTCTTCCAGTTTTCGTTTCTTTGACCGTCTCATTTCACGGGACTGAAATTCAGGTCTTTCAAAAAGCAAGAGAAATAAATTACGATAAGCTAAATCATCACTGACCGCTTCGTCCTCGATCACATCGTTTCTCATCATAGTAGGAGTCAACGGAGCTCCAGATGATGTTATACTTGGAGGAGGTGGTTGTTGGGCGTGTTTCAATGCTGCTGGAGACGTTACCGACGAGTAAGAGAACAGCCTATCTGCTTCTCGATCAGTTTTTCGAGACAACGTCTTTTTCTCTAGTTTCACTCCTGATTTTGAAGGCGGCATAGCTAGCGCATAACGGTCCCATCCTAAAAAGTGGCCGATCAGGATTAGGAGTAAGCAATATGTACGCAAAGACATTGCTTGATTCTCATACTTTGACGGTAGTGTTAGTCAGAAGTCTTCTCACCATTCAAAACATAAAAGGCAGACTACAGAATCCTTGTCGTTTCTGGCACAATGAGGGAAGAGAAGATGGCATTGAATAGGGCAGCAGTGTATTCATGGGAGGGCTGGGCTTTACGTGTGAGAATTTAGAATCTCGTCATTCCACCCACTTTTCCACTACATGTGGCTCACCCAATTTGGAAGATATTTAGGGATAATCTTGAAGAATAAAGAAGGGCAAAGTAATTTGACCCAGGTGGAACCATGGGCCCGATCTAATCCTCCCCAGGGGTTGGGAGACGAGAATTCCTTCAAACTTTCTCTGTCTTTTCAGCTTGGATTGTCCTGATAGAGGGCCTACATTTGACAATGAAGCAACTGTATTGTTAAAAAAACAAATAATTTTAAGTGGGTTTTGTCCCCAACCCCATGAATCCGGCCCCATGAACGTAGCGAGAAACTCATTCTGTACCTTTTATGACGTTTCCATATTCAGCCGTCTCTTCCAAATACGATCCTTCAAAATTGTAGATTTGATTCTCAAGTGCCTCCAATGTCTCCTGAATAGCTACTTTATTTCCGCTTTGCTATAGAAGGGGATTCTTGTAAAACATTAGAACTGCAGTTATAGAAGTGGTATACGGCTCGGGCGCGCCTGCTAGAATCATGAAAAAACACAATGAGTTCCTACGATGAAACAATCACTGAGACTAGCGCGCAACGGTGCCACTTGCATGTCATGATCCGTGATCATGTAAGGTGAAAGCAAAAGTAAATTAATACTCACACACGATTTCAGCACGTTTTTTGATCAATTCATTTAACTCTCTCTTCAAATCGTGCTGGTCCTTTGACATCTGAATTACTCACACCACCTGGTTAAAATTAGCAATCCCTTACTAACCCTTCAGAAGGTATTTGCAACAAAACATAGAAACGACACAGGATAGCTTCCTTCAACTGTAAGCTATGATATGATGAAAAAACTTTATCGCACAATGAACACGTATAGGCAATAGTTGCATGTACGCGTATACTCGTATATTGAAAAGAAACCGAGCTATGGAAACAAAAATTTCAATGAAGCGTCAAATGGAGAAAAGGATCTAGTGTTAAACATATAAGCTGACTCAGTGGATAAAAAGAAAACACAGTTTTTCAATAATGACATCCAGACAAAAATCGACGCAGAAGATAAAGACTGTTATATTCTTCAACATGAAATCCTTGCGGTTCACGCGGGTTGCATGACTGATGACTTGTGTATGACAATGACTTCGATCATCTCGAGAAAACACACAAGATATGAAAACGGGAAAACCATTCAAACCATGGAAGCGACTTAGGAGACATGAAAAAAGTCAGCATCACCTATCAGCAGTACTTATACCTAATCGTAAGCTACTCGAACAACAGCAGGAAGAAAAGACTGAGCATGTACCGTACCGAGATTGAAGGACATCGGAACAACTCCTGCCTTACTCCTTGTTACGCGTTGTGATTGCTACGAGCACCTTGTCGATCTGATCGATCCATCCATTCATGGCAGAAATTGACAGTGATGAATCCAACCTTTGTTCGCCACAAGGCTTCACATACAATATGTTGTCAATCTCATCTATACGTGCAGGAAGATCTGAAATAATGTAATTACTCTATTTTGCGCAACTGTGGCATCTTTGTAAAATGAATAAATATTGCATATTAGTACTATTGAAGGCGAAGCTAACAATTAGAAGATAGCTTATTAGAATCAAGGTAGAGTGGTGGTGGGATGAAGAAAACTATGAGAAACGGTACAGAACCCGAGAAATTGGACCCTTCCTTGCCGCTGATTTCCGCATTGATGCGACTCTCATCGGTGCTGCCCTCTTCAACGCTAACGCTCTCTCTGCTAAACGGCTAGAGACCTGCGGCGAGTGGTTAGCCAGTCGGTGGGCGTGCCGCGTCGATAGCGGCGCGAGGACGGCCATGCTTGGTCGCCGGGGACATATCCTTCGCTGCGAATTGCGTGTTGATCCGCTCCCTTAGGGGGCCTGCCTGTCTTTCTACAGATGAGTTTCTTTCTCTTCGACCTTACCGTAGAATCCTCATCTGACACGTTGGCGGCAATGCGACTCAGAACGTGCTTATCTCAAACCCTTGCCGATCGCTTCTAAATCAAGGGTAAATCTTATCGCTTGACCCAGGAAGGATTTCGGAGCAAACCGAAAAAACCTGAATTTTCCACTCCCTCCTCCCGCTCCGTAAATAGGGTTGGGGTTCAAATCTCCTCACGTGGAAGGGGGTAACAATACTATAGCTAACTGAAAGCAGAAAACCACCCAATTTAGAGAATCACTTCCAAATACCCCTTGACTCAAGTATCAGATTACGTAAGTACTATGATGCTTTCCTGTTTCTATGGTGATAATTTTAAACATACTACCAAAAAAAGTGACTTCTATAATGCGCTCCCCCCCTCCTAGTCGAGTAAAGGACAAGAAACTATTTCCGAGATGTGCATTGTAATGAATCAAAAAGAAAAGATTCCGAGTGCGCAATTTTTGGATTTTTTAATAGGTCATCTCACTCTTTCACCATCATAATAAGGAAACACCACATATGCATAAAGAAAGGCAGCAGGAAAGAGAAATGGTCAGCAGTAACAGAAACACATGAGGGAGAAGTGGGAAACGCACTTAAAGTCTACCTTGTGAGGTGTGCCAATCTCTCCCCTCCCCTTTATTGACAGTCTACGCCGAAGTTATTCGTGAACAATATAATTTTGCTCACACATCGAAAGCAGCGCTTTTTTTCGTAAAGGGATTTGCACGTTTTATATAGAACTAGCAAAAAAGACGCTACCGATCGGTTGAAATCCATTAAGCCGTAACCTTAACAAAAATCTAACACCGCACCGCAC
>MU870232.1:20000-27545 GCA_036418205.1 Ostertagia ostertagi | reverse complement strand
TCACCTGACGGTGGTACACCTTCCTTCCATTCAAAATCCCTTCCAATATGCCTTCGTAGCAAGACTTCGCCAAGTAACATCTGTGCACATCGCAACATACAACCCCATCCTTGATCAGTTTCCGGTCCCGTACCGCCTTCAACGAAAAAAATTACAGAGTTGCTAAGCTAACACAGAAATGCATACAGTAGCACGCTTGTACCAGGAAAACACCTCATTATGAAAACCACTCGAGGATGGACTAGAAACAAATTACATCTCGCTGTCTGAGTAGGCGTGTCACCGAAATACTGGCGGCACCTCACTTGATAGAAGTCTCGAAATAAGTTGCTTTCACTAAAATTTGTAGATTTTCAGCCACGTATTTGAGAAACAGCTCACCCGCGCTGCTTCTATCAAGTGCCGCCCACCTACATTCGGTGACAAGCTTACCCTGTGAGATAAGTTTTGGTCAGTTCCGCTAAATCAATAACTAAGCCCTACGTAAGGGATTACACCCATGTTATAAAAGTTCAGAGCACTCAAAATCATCAAAGAAGCCAAATAGATCTGAATTCGGTTTTGTCTCATTTTGTAACTCACCGATCGGCGCGAAGTTCCTCCTATATGTGAACCAAAAGCGCGAAGTAACGTACTTTTTCAGCGGTTCGAGCCCTAAAGTCGTTTTATAGATAGTTTTTATACACAATACGCTCGTAACTTAGCCAATCCGCGAACCATAATAATGCAAAATATACTTCCAGGATCCTAATCTTCCCACCAACTGGAGTCAATGTTAGCCTAAACTATTTTATCCACAACGAACCGTACCAAATTGCTCCTTTTATAAACAAAGTCTGGCCCAGAAAGTTTACAGAATGACGCGGAAGGATAACGCTAGCCTATTTAGGTAATGCAAGAAACAAAGCGGGCGGTTCTCTGAGGATCCACATCCTCACAACGATCCAGGACCGATGCCAACAAAATGTAGTGCTCAGTGCTTATAAGGGAAGTCTTTCGCGACATGGAAAGTTTTTCAAAATGGTTTTCTGAATGTTGTAGAGGCTCATGTGAGGAACACAGAACCATGGTCCATTTTTCCTGAACGCCCCCAGGAATGTCAAAACAGCGGGGAAGAAATGGTCCAAAGTTCGATCCTCCGTGATGACAAATTTTTGCAATTTATGTTGGCGCCTCCAAATTGCCGCAAAACACGACAATGACATCTATTCTCGACGATGGCGCCATTTGGCGGCAATCTGGGGGCGCCAAACTATATTGCAAAAATTAGTCATCACCGGGATCGGACTCTGGACCAGGGTCAACCCTACGTTGTTACTAGTAACAACGGGGGGTCGTACCTGGTTGAGTTTGTAGGAGGGGGGGTCGTATAGGTTGGGAGTTGGGAGCGCGCGGGAGAAAAATTCGCCGTTTCAGTGCGTAAAAGCGGGTAAAAGTAAGAGTAAAATGGAAATTTGGTGGAAATTTAGGGAGTTTAGGTGAATTTTTACTGTTTCAGAGTAGCTATATACCCCCCCGCTCGACGGCATTTTTGGAGGAAAAAGTGGGCGGAGTTTGGTGGGTTGAGTGGTACCAGAATTAAATACTATAGAGGAATATGGTGGTCGAGGGTCGAAAAGGGGGTCGTACCAAATCCACCTTGGGGGAGGGGGGTCGTAAAAATTTTTTCAAAAGTAACAACGATAGGACCGACCCTGCTCTGGAAACTTCTTTCAAACCATGTTTTGACATTCTTGGAGGCGTTTAGGAGAAATGGTTCACGGTTTTGTATTCCCCGCATGAGTCCCTATGACATTCAAAAGAACAAGCGCTCCATGTTCTGGAGCTCCGTTGTAAGATCCCTAACGTCCTCTAATTCTGGAAGGGTCTTCAAGCGACCTCCTACAGTCAATACCCAATACTCCAGTAATTCAAAACATAGAAAGCGTAGCGCAATATACGGATGCAACTTCTTCGACAGTGCCACAGGAAATGAAATTGAAAGCAAGAAAAATAAATTGATTTACGAGTACCTGCCCTTTTGTTGAACTGCTTTCCGAGTACAACAACTTGATCTGTAGACTCGAAGAGTGTGTTGTCCAGTAATTCCCAGAACGAGGGCTCGAATGTGAGGTACGAGTCCACCATGCCTCCAGCCTCACAGAACGATGGACACCTACGAACAGACCAGTTGGAAACGAACGAAGGAACTCCTCAAGACGCGTTTATGGTTCGCGACTCCAGAGATTGGTATAGTACGCGACAATGAAAAAGATATGTATTGACGGGGAGAATGGTTAACCACCCACGGCCAGATATTGCTGCATAAGAGCCCAGACGTGGCAGTGATAACGATATTACCACGAACTGGGCAACAATACTTTTCAGGGTCTAATACAGTAAAAAAGGGGTGGGGGCACATGGTGCGATAGGTCATATCGGCTAAAGCTATTTTTCGTAGGAAGAAGCTTTGGGAGGGTTTAAAAGTCTAAACGAAATGGTTCACTCACTCCGGGGATATCTCCCCTTCGAAAATTGGATTCTTCATATAGAAACAAATGTTGCACCACGTGCTCCCAATATTTCTGGATGAGACTCCTTTTTAACACACAACTACATAGAGGATACATAATGCATGGTAAATATAATCGCTGAAAAAAACACACACCGTCGTCCCAGTTAGAAATAGACAGCAAAAATTTTATCCAGATAAACAGCTGATAAAGTTTGGCGCTCCTCTTGTGTGCGGCTACGTCGCGTTTGTCTCACTAGAGCGCGTCGGCTTCATTTTCAGAACTATCGGTATAATCTTCCCGGCGACGGATAAGTCCGTAGTTGTCTCCGTTGTAGTAGAATCGCTTTGTGTTCAATTTTTACCATCTCCAATCGCCAAACCTATAATGCATCACTTTTATAACGGCTTGTGAGCTTCAACCATAAAGACTTATGTACCATCTCAGAAGATACGTTTCTTCTTTCCGAAGCGGCTGGTTTTTTTTCCATGGTAGTATGGTAAAAGTTGGCTGGAATACATTAACTATTGCGGCCAATCTGTCGCACGTCGTAATCGTAGAGTTTTCCCTTTGGGCGGCACGGCATGCATCCAACTTATTTGCAGCATAGTAGTGATATTTGAGGGCGATCAAGCTCATGTAATAACTTCCGAATCCCTCCAATTAAGGGAGAGGGAGTGCAGCGCACACCAACAGTTTGCGTCTCCTAGCTTCACCAAATTCAGAGTTTTACCAGCCTTTTTTGCGATCTTGCCGAGTCTGCTGTCAAACAGCTCTGTGTGAATGTTCACTCCATTACAGAACCTCTCCCGTCACATCGCAAGCAAACCTCCGCTTCGAAAGGAAATAAGTTAACACCAGATGTCGTGCTGTAGCTTGTGGTGTAAGTGGCTCCCTCTGCTTCGGTACTTCCGCAATGCAAGAACCACAATCACCAAGACCTTTACAACTGGCAAAAGTTGAATCTATTTTGTTTTGTCTTGTTCTGTTCGTATGTGTTTGTTTTTAGTTTCACTTTCCACATGTTGTTCACAATATGTAATTCAATAAATAAAAAAGTAAGGTCTGTTTCATAGTATGCGGTCCGTGCGGCTCGGACAGGGTGAAAAACGTCAACACGCGCTCTGGCGCACAATGCGTACTTGGCGCGCAGTCGGCGCCTCCCTCGATCGATAATGCTAATTTCGATACATTTTTTCTGTATTTTGACGTTTTGTGTGCCGTTTTGCTTTTCTTGCGGTTGTTTAGCCCAAAACTTTTCCTTTTTGTATGGATTACTGCTTTTGCTCACTAATGAACCCACTTGGTGCTTATTGCCACTTTCAAACACAGTGTATGAACCTAACCATTCTAGGACAGTTGAAAAGCAATGATTCACACAAAAAAGGAAAAAAGGTTCTCGCCAAAAAACACGAAAAAGCAAAACGGCACACAAAACGTCAAAATACAGAAAAAATGTATCGAAATTAGCATTATCGATCGAGGGAGGCGCCGACTGCGCGCCAAGTGCGCATTGTGCGCGGAGCGCGACGTAAGCAAACCAGCCCCAGCCTTTTGGCACATCGGCTGGGACCGTATGCTGAATGTTGGGGAGGGGATGGTGTCCCCCGGTGGACGGACAACTTCAACGCGGTCCTTAGAACCGCCACAATTTGGCGCTTACCTTAGAACTAAGCCTTAAAGAGAGGACGGGTCCGTCCCCTCTCCTAGGCTTAGTCCAAGGGTGAGCAGACCGGTCCTTCTGGCGAAGCTACTGGACCAGCTGCACCACTTGCGTCAGTACTCTCCTATCGTACCAACCGAGTTGAAGTAAACCGTCGACCGTTGGGGACCCCATCCCCTCCCCAACATTCAGCATACGGTCCCAGCCGATGTGCCAAAAGGGCTGGTTTGCTTACGTCGCGTTTTTCATCCTTCCGAGCCGGTCCGTACGGACGGCGCGGACGGCACGGACCGCTCGACCGCAGACCAGAGAAGCAGCCTAAGGTTAAATGGGTCTATTCCAGTTAGGGGGGGGGCATCATGATGCAGTTTTTCCAGAAAGCTAGGGTAACTCCGAGCCAGGGGGAGTGTAGCCAGTCTAGGGGGGGGGGGGTGAGGGCAGTCACTTGACATGCGTGAAAAGCTGGAATGTTCGAGTTCACATTAGTTCGCCGAGAAACTGCATCATGATGCCCCCCCCCCCTAACTGGAATAGACCCGGTTCAATTTTTCCTCCGCACATAGTGTATCTCCCACATGGCATTGGGTGTGGTTCACTAGGACAGAAAGCGACTTTTTCGCGTTTCCGCAGCGCGAAACATTTTCCGCTGCGGGAACCTCAGGTCCACCGCTGATCATCAGTGGACCCGAGGTTCCCGCAGCGAATCATCAGTGGACCCGAGATTCCCGCAACGAACAATGTTTCGCGCTGCGAAACGCGAAAAAGTCGCTTTCTGTCTAGTGAACCACACCCGTGCAGACCACGCATCACAAGTGATGACGGCCTCTGCAAAATGTAGATGTTTCTCGCCAGTGAAATGATATTTTGTTGCTGTTGTATTCTATCAGTTGTCACTAATTATCACTACCATTTACCAACTATCAGCTATCGCTATGAATCACTGGTGACTTGGTCTAATTGGAAGCCCTCGGCTACACTCTCTGTGGGTCACCATTCCCCCTGCTTCGTGAAGGGTGCCAAAGCCGCTTCCCTGTCCACTACCCCCTCCCTACTCAGGGTAGTCTGTCGATTCTCGGGACATAGTAGTGGGCACCATTCCCCAAGTCCATAACATTTAGCGCCTATTGTATTCGAAAAAATCGGCTTGCACACCCAATTGGCAGTGCACCGAAGGAGACTCTATGATGGGTTCAAGTTGGAGATTAGTTGGCCCTATATTACTGTAAATTACTTATTGGTTCAAGCCTCACCACTGTTTTTATTAATTCTAAAATTGCTCACGTTATGCGCTTTCATAGTCGGTTGTAACAGCTGCTGTTTTACGCTAATTTAAAAACTTGCTAAGGTATTTTTTCCCTTTAGAAAATGATGAAATGGGAGCTTCATTCTGGTGTGTACTGTGCTATTGTTGATGGTTCTTTGATGGAAATCGGAGAAAAATTCACGGACGAAGAACTTCTTCCGTTTCTTCCACTTCTTGCAAGCTGCCTTACTCATCCATCTCCCAGTGCTTCGGCAAGTTTGCTTAGCGTTTAGTTACTTCACATAGCAGTGACGTTCAAAAGAAAACATTAATGTATCGTTTCAGAAGATATTTCTCTCAAACATTTGCTCTCTCGCAATAAAAAGTGGACTCATGCCTTATCTTACACTGGATTACACCAATCTTGAAAACGACATTATTTTCCTGTCGAAAACAGGAGGGAGTGATGGTTTTGCAAATCTTGATCCGACCCAGAAGCTTACAACATTGTGTCATGCTCTTCAAAAAGGTACGTAAGCAGCTGCTCTAATTTAGTCGCAATTGCCTTTCCAGCTCGATTATGGCCCCATAAATTCCTCTGAAGCCTCCGCAGCTCACCATTAAAGATTCACAGTCGTGAAAAAAGAATACCGAATCCGATCGGAATTTTCCAAGTCTGAAGATTTATAAATTTCGATCTTTCCGTTCTCGCTGGAGAATCTGGATTATCAGTTTCTCTAACGTGTGGAATGGGGAGATGGACCCTCCCCCTCTCCACAAGTTAGAGTAATTTATACACTTGTAAAATTGATAGAATGGCGAAATTCTGTTCAAGTAATGAAAGTCGTTGTATGGGTTCCAAGGCGTGTACTGATCAGGAAGTAGAGGCGAATAACTAGAGAATTTAGGGCATTCGCTGCACAAAAAACAAAAATGTGTAGGATAAAAAAGACCCGAAAGCAACGGTCATTTGTGTCTTCCTCATTGATGATTCTGTCTTCCGAACCTTGAACTTCCGAACAGAGTGGTAACTTTTCTACTAATCGTCCCATTTAGATGATTCCTCGAACCCAGAAGAGTGGCTGCTGCCGTGTTTATGTGAAGAAAATATCGAAGAGCTAGGGTGGCTTTTATCTCTGATACTTCTTCATATGCCTAGTATTATTTCCATTGAGGAGTTAGCATCGAAGTTGCTCTGCCTGAAAGATGGATCCGATCTTCTGACGCAGGTTTATAGTAATCTTAATCACGTTGTTTTCTCTTTGCCTTCTCTCATTGTTGTTCGGAATTCTTGTGCAGGTTGTGGCGAACGTGTCCGAAATGTATCTACCGCTGGTCACGCATTTGTTCGACATGGCTCCTGCTGATCAAGTTGTCTCTGCTGCTCGTCTGACAACTATTACTAACGTTCGTAATCTTTTATTTTAGTTATTAGACCTTCTAGTCACTCTTAGTTGTTGTATCCTTCCAAATTCAGCTTGTCGCACTCAATCCGCCACTATCGCACTCGATTCTTGACAGGATGGCGGAAATGCGCAAGGAATGCATGTTCGCTACTCGAGTCGTGTGTGAGAGGCTTGACGATAAAGCGGTAACTTCCTTTCTGTACGCATTGATCAATTTTAGAACTAAGTTAGTTCTCGACGATTCTTGAAATATTGAAAGTTCTCTCACGTCACAGTATTTTGAAACGTGACACGATTCAAAGTTCTTGAGGAATTGCTCAATAATTCCTTATCACTGAGTTGATAATTATGAGCCTGCGTGATCTGATTTAATACCATGTTTGGTTCGGTTTGTGAGGCAAGGTATGTAGAACTTTCTAGCGTTTCTTGTTGTTTGGAAACATATGTGGAATTGTTGGAGTGGATTACATTTGAGGAACGTTTGTAGATAAAGCGTCGGCTAGGGCCAGTTTCAGAGATAATCATTTGAAAGACAGCCCATTTTCGTAGTTTTGCGTTGGACAGCGACGAATTTGGATTGCAGCTCAATCTTTACTAAACAGCTTGGGCAGGTGAAGGAGTCCGCGATTAGAGGGAAAACACGACTAGTGAGGGCGCTTTCATAGTCGGTCGTCCGATCGTAACGATCGCACAGACGGCCATTTATGAAGAACGCCCAGAGGAAGAACGATCGATCGGTAT
>MU870232.1:0-15000 GCA_036418205.1 Ostertagia ostertagi | reverse complement strand
TGCCGTCAGCAAGTGAGTCAAGATAAGTATTTGATGTTCAGATCCGTTCCTAAGGCACAGTCTATTTTTCAAATTTGTAAAATTTGTAGGCCATTAGTTACTTGAAAATTTTTCATTCTCTATGCACTGAAATTAGTGCAATGCACAGGACTGTGCAGACCTTCTTTTATACTAAACCTTTAAAGGCAGTCAACCGAGCCTATGATGGATCTGCTGTTCTCTATTATTTGTTTGTACCATCGTTGCGGGTTGAAGCTGCCACCATCGGATCTGACCACGATCACAAGTTTTATCTGTCGACGTCACATCTCTTGCGATGGCTATCTTACTGCAGCTCTTGCTGCTCTTATTGCAACCCCGACATTAACTTTGTGAGCTTTTCTGCAAGTTTGTTTGGGATCATTCTTTTGTTTTATAATTTGTGCTTATTCCAGCTCCATGAGTGTTCCTGTTGCTCTGAGCTACCAGGTGGAGCCTCATATTTCCGTTTGGTTTGAGTGGTTGCGAAGTGAGAGTGAAGGAGGTTCTCGCCAAGCGCTGGCTAAAGATCTGCTCTATGTTGGACTGGGCATCGTCGGAGGACGTTCGGATGCTATTTGCTCGTATTTTGCAGAAACACTAAGACTGCAGAAAGTAAACTATTTTGTATAGTCATTTTTAACCGAGTTAGTTGCAAAAGTATGATCTCATTCAGGTCTCTATTCATCAGAGGCATATGGAACAATGGAAAACACTTTTCGTAAACTCTTGCCTTTCTGAAGCGGATGTCACAGCGAGGTTTTGAGGTTTCACATTTGTCGCACTACTTTTGGCAACCACTAAATATTTAAGGTGCGCAACGCTACCGATAACACCATCTCTGTCTTCTTCTTCTGGAAACAGGTTGCCCATTCACGCAATGGCAGAGCTAATGTCAGCAAACGCGTTCACAAAGCACAACGTTGATATCAGTGTAGGAATTTGTGGCCAAATACGGATAGCGATTTCATGTGTACAATCTATTTCTATTCCCATTCATTTCAGACTTGGATGCAAAGCCAACTCGTAGAACTGTCATTGCCGATGCATCCACAGCTACCTGAACTTACCCTGCGTTTCGCTATAGAGTCAGCGCAGAAAAATCTCTCGGGGTTATCGAATGAGTTTGTCGAGGTTTTTCCACATCTCCCTTGATTGCTTTTCTGAATACAATACCAATGTTGTTCATTTGGCTTTTTAGAGTGTGTTTTCTGGTGATCTTCTTGATGAGTCCAAGCTAGCTGTTCGAGTTATTGTCCTCTTGTACCTTCTATGCTACAAGACGAGAATAGATTCAGCTCGGAGCACAGGGGTATAGAGCTCGCTAATGCGTGTTATTATGTTGTGGAGAGGCTTAGTGGAATTTTTAGATTTACGCAAATGATGTCTATATGCGCCTTCCTATTCGTTATTTGTTGAGTATCATGGAAGTACGGTATGACGATTTTGCAAAGGCACGGTGTCACCTGGTGAGTTCCGAAGATTGTGTTCCCTAATATACCTTGATCACCACCTGGTGATGACCACCATTGAGGCTCTTCTTTATTCGTATCTTTTAGATTCGCTTCGCAACTGACCTATTCTCACACATGTTGCCAACGGTCGACAGCTTAGCCATTGCTAGCTCACGCTGCATAGGTGTTCACATAAAGGAGGAAAATGTACGTCACCAGCTACTTAGATGACGAGTTCTATGCATGTCACACGGATTATTTTGAAATATTTTCCTTAAGGCACAGTTTGGCGAGCTTCTGTGTTCTCCCGACTTCGCCGTGGCAATGACTGCTGCGCAACGTTTCGATGCTGCTCCACTTACTGATCAGGTCAGCTAGAATTCCAGACACATGCCTATGAATGGCCTTGTTCATCGCGCTCATCTTATAGTTGGCTATGCCGTGCATTTGACTTCTTTTCAAAACGTTGAAGTGTTTAATATGGGCTGTGTCCGAGCAGTTACCTGTCGTACTTCATCTTGGGCGTATTTCTTATTTCGAGGAGTTCTGCGTTGCATAGATCAAACAGTATGCAATATTGGGACATTAGGTCAACCCTACAATTGCGTGAACGCGTGCAAAGCCCGACTGTCAGGTCCTACTCCACTTCAACCCAAATAGTCTCATTAAATCTATGGGCCCTGGTTCTTGTCAAGTACGACCGCTTTCTCAACGGGTTACACCGTCACACGCACGAAACACAACAAGTTTATCGAACGACGAAACAATTAATTAACGAAAAGGCACGCAATAATTACAAAACAAAGAATATTAGAATCGGGATCACAATATTCGGGCCTCGGTGATGGAGTCCTCGCCTTAGCGACGACGATGATGAGGGGATTGAGTTCGGGATGGAGAGGCGCGGGTTTTGGGGTGCCCTTTCTGGGCTACTACAGACAAGAAGACATCTGAAACGCTCCTCGCCCCCTTTTTATCCTAACAATTCCCGCCAAAACTACGCCTCTTGGGCGGTCGATCACACCCTGACCTATCTAAACGGGTTCGACCACCCTCATGCCACATGCCGCCCCCCGGGTTAGTCGATGTCCTCATCGACACGAGCTCCTGCCTTTTAAGCTCTGGGAGGGGAATCGACGTGGCAACCCTTTTTGATAGCTCCTACAAACATTTTGCATCATCGACTACTTCAAATCGAAGCCCATAAAAACGGTACTGCTACTGGTAACCAACCTACCCCAGAAGATTCTTCCGTTCTCCATGCGCGTTCCTGACGAGCGAAAAAATTGTCCTGGCCCGGCGCGCTTACAAATCGACTCTTCAAGCATTATCCACATTTCGACCATTCTTTTCCATGTTCTGAAATATTTTTTCCACGACAGGGGGCCAAACTGCCACGATACGGCCACCTTCCTCAGAGTGACGATCACAAGCTTTCACTATACCGCATATCTCGTCCTCTTTACCAGTTGGTCAAATATCGCCAAACGATAACCCAATCCTTATTAGTCGTTCCATCGTATCAGTCATTCACTAGGTCCTTGAACGATGCGACGACTCGAGTAGAAATCCCCCTTCTGGGGCCATCTTTCTCCAACAAGGCGGCGCAAGAAGGTGCCGCAAACGCTGTGGGCCCTTCTTGAATTGGTCTCCTTATCTTTTCTTCCTCCTCCAAGTCCTTTTTGAGTTTTTTCAAAGCTGCATCATATGTCTGTTCGAAACCAAACCCATCAATTTTTTCGTGTTTCCTTATTCCTTCCGTCATACATACAAACCTGTGTCCAATCGAGACACTTATCGTAGGCTAGTCTGAGAACTTTTCCCAGCGCTTCTTCGTCCAGACACGTGGCTCCTTCTTTTCAAAACTTGATCTTCGATGCTACATCAATATCCGTTCGCACAAAGATACTGGCTGCTCTCCAGGCGTTCCATAGTGTCCCGAATGACTTTTTCGAGAATGCGCCCGGAAACTGTATGTTGAGATCGCCTAGCTTGATATCCTTGAAGCATCCATCTCTGCATACGTACTCGAGATGTCCTTTGTCCGATTTCGAGCGTGTTTCCGCTCCCCTGAAAGAAGCACATGTTATTTTCTGCACTTTCACACATGGTTTTCTCCTCTTTTACCACCTGTTATGCACGTCCTACATCGATCATCCGGGAGGTACGCTGGTAAGACTCTGAGCAAGTCGAATTGTACTCTGACTGGCTCTGTATTTTCTCCAATCCTAGTTATAACAGCAGAGTTCTCACTAGTCTCCAGCACGCGGAAAGGACCTGCCCACCTACCAACACAAATCAATTTGGTGAGAAATCATGCTTCTCTGTGACAAACATGTAAAATCTTAATCTCCCACTTTTGGAGGTTTATTCTGTTCCACTTTGTTACGCTTGTCATACTCCTGCTTCATTTTCCCACGCATGCGATCATTAACCTCTTTCACCCTATCATGCACCTCAGCAACAGCCTGCAACAGCTGCACTTTATAGTCTCTGCTCTCATCCTCATTAACCACGACTAAGCCGCCATTCCGGTATCAACCTGCCGATGAAAATTAGGATCCATCCATGTAAATAAATAGGGGACTCTCCGCGTGCATGAGTGTGCGTCAGGTTAAACGCTACATGCAAAACGGAAGCCTAATCCCACTCCTTGCACCGGGTGTTACCGTACTTCGTCTTAACATGCTACACCCTATACCGTTCAAGCGTTCAGTTATCCCGTTCTCCCTAGGATTGTAACCCTTAGTCATGAGATGTTCAATTTTCGTAATCCTAGTGAGCTCCTCCATGATCCTATTCTCAAATTCTCCTCCCTTATCTGACAAAATGGCCTTGGCCAGCGGCATCCCTAAAACGCATACATCCCCAAACAGAGTCTTGGCAATGGTCTCACCTTTATCCCTGAACTGATATGCTGCCAGGAATTTGAGAAATATGCGTGATAACCGTCACCGCGTACGGTTACCACACCGCTACTAATTCCGGATTCCATAGACATCCCTCAACAATCTCATAAAGTCTTCCTCGGTGTAAGGCCAATTTGGGGTCATTCTCTCGTCGCGCATTGTGCAAAAAGCACGCTGCACTTCCCGTCCACTTATGGATGTCACGTGCTATGGTAGGCCAAAATACCTGCTTTCTCAGTCTATTCAGCAGTTTGTGCGCACTAAAGTGACCCGCGAACGTCCCCGCGTGGGCCTCGTGGAAAACTTGATAGCGCTCACTTCTCGGTACAACATATACCAGATTTCCGTCAGTTTGGTACATTTTCAACTCGCCGTCTTCTATTACAAAGTCCGCGATACTAATCGGGTTCCTCTGACCTGCCCATGACACTACGCCATTGCTACATCCACTCCTTAGTGCCTCAATAATCGGGCCGAAATCCTCATCCTGTTCTAATTCTTTCATCCATTTAGTCTTTTCCTTGACCTTGACAGAATTCACCACGGCATCGTTTATTCCCTGCATAGAGTCTACGCTTCCCCACTGCGCAGCACCACGACTGAGTGCGTCTGCGACCACATTGGTTTTCCCTTTCATATATCTAATCTCCAGATGTAACGCTGATTCCAATTACCATCGCAACACTCCGTGACACTTACTTCTTAAAGAGAGCCGTCAGCGGCTGGTGATCGGTCAGCACCACCGTTGGAAGTCCATAAATAAACATGTGAAAGCGTCTCACTGCAAATACCACCGCCAAAGCCTCTAGGTCGGTGACGTGGTAGCGACGCTCGGCTTTACTGAGACTCTTGGAGGCAAAACACACTGGGTGAAGTTGTTTATCATCCCCTTCCTGGGACAAAACAGCCCCTAAGCCTACTGTCGATGCATCTGTACATACTACAAACGGCCTCGAACCCTCTCTAGCCTTTTCAATATTCGGCTGAGTCAGAACTGGAGCGGACGAAATCATCTCCTTGAGCCTTTCAAACGCGATCTGGTGCTCCTCACTCCATTTCCAAGATGACTTCGGCGATGTGAGGGAAAACAAACACCCAGTCTACGTGGCACATCCCAAACAAACTTCTATAAACAACCATCCCTAAAAAACGTCTCCTCTTTTCACCGTTCTGGCACCGCATAATTTGGATTGCTTCAACCTTCCCTGGATCTAAGTGGATGCCTTTACTGTCAATCAAGTGTCCCAGAAACCGCACTTCCGTCTTCATCAAGACACACTTCCGAGCCTTGAGTCGTAAACCTGCCTGCTGCAGTAACGTGCACACCTTCCTCAGCAGCTCTACATGTCTTTCTCGTTATCAGTGCATCACACGTAATAACTTACGAGAGCAGAAACTTCCCGCGCCTAAACCATCATGCAGTCACCGAATCCATCAGCCTTTGGAACACAGGGGGACTCGTACTTAACTCCAAACGGGGTGACGGTAAACTGGAAGAGACCCTCTGTTGTTGCAAAGGCTGACTTCTCTTTCGCCTCATCCGTCAGTGGAATTTGCCAGTACCCACTACAAAGGTCCAGCGTCGAAAAATAGGCTTTGCCCGACAAACTTTGGAGCAATGCATCAATTCTTGGTAGGGGGTAGGAGTCTAACTTGATTCTCTTATTTAACTCTCTGTAGTCCACACATAGTCTCAGACTCCCATCTTCTCTTCTCTACCAATACGATCGGAAAAGCCCATTCGGAACTACTTTTCTCGATAATTTTCTACTCTCCAAATCTGCTAGCAGCTCTCTCAGCTTTCTTCGTACCCCTAGAGGAACTGGACGAGCTTTCATCTTCACCGGTTTATGCTCCCCAGTGTCAATGTCCATCTTCACACGGTCTGTTCCCGTTAACTCCCTCTCGCACACAAGAGAATGCGTCTGGGAAATCGTCCAAAACACCCAAAATTTCTTCACTCAACTCGTCTACTCCGGTACTCTCCCTGACCTGTTCACGCAAAACCTTTTTCCTTTCGGCCGGGGTAAGCTCATATTCGCTATAACATCATTATCGTCGCAAGCTTCTATTACCTTCTCTCCTTTTCGTTCCCCCAACGACCCCAATTCTCTTCGCCTTCCCCAAATCATGGATTTTTGCTATCATTTATTACGGCGAACCTTCACTCTCTGGCTTAAATCCTGATAAACCAGTCACTCATCGCCGCCCTTACATGCCATAAACACGCTCCACTTCTTCGCTGTATCCCTCACAGCGGGCTGGGACCAACGCTCTTCCATAGGGGGGTACGTATGTCCGCCTCGCCACGACTACTGTTTGAGAATCCTCTTCCCCCACCTTAGCCTCTCTTGGCGCCAGCACCACCTGCACACCTACATCTTTTAGGGCATTTGTACCTAACAGTATTTCCTCCTCCTTCACATCCGATATATGAAACGCCACTTCTGCCTTACCGCCTCCTTCCAACTCCACTTCCACCTTGACCGCACCCAAAAAGGTCATACTGTTACCTCGAAGCATCGAACACCGGTACCATAGACCCTTTAGGTATCACCTCCAGGCTGTCAACATCGAAGCCTGTCTTCTGTGCTCTTGCTAGCACACCCACTGGCATAACGCTCACTATTGAACCCGTGTCGAGAATGGCCGGGCACCCTCCTATTCAGTACCTACTTTGAGACCGACACTTCCTCCACACATGTGTTCGCACTCCTATCAATTCACACTTCACTCCCAGACTTCGTGCACAAGTTATTATCGACGATATCCTCTGTTTCTCTCTACCTGCTTCCTTTTTCCCAGCTCTCTCGAGGGGTGGTGTGTTCCCCTTTGGGGGTTTATCTGCAATTTGGTTAACTTGGGGTTTCTTCAACGGGCAATCTCTACCAATGTGCCCTATCCTTTGGCAATTGTAGCATCTCCTGTGCTCGCTGTATTCGCCTGCCTCGGACGCTCCCCTCCGCTCAAGGCCAACAGCAATTGCCACCTTTACCTCCCTCAACCATCCATGTACTTAGCTGCATTAGGAAGAAAGATCAAATATCGCTAACCCAAACAATCAGAACAAAGGTGATTATTCTGCGTACGTATATGGCGCAAAGCGCTTTCGACTGTCATGTTGCACTCTCCCCTCGACCCCTTTCGGCTCTAGCTCTCGCTTCCTTTCTGCTTGTTGGTACGCCATTGATCTTCTTTTCCACCCATCTCTACGTGTACTCCCACTTGAAGCCCACATAGATTTCGACTGTTCCATTGTGAGAGCCAGCTGCTTAACAGAATCATACGCTTCTGACGGGCTGACTCCATGTAGTGTGCTTAGCAACTGGATATGCTCCGGCCAATCTGTTAGGTTGTCTAACAGAATCTGAGCGTATTCTAAGGATCTGTCTTTTATGCTGCATGAGGGGTTGGCCTGTCTCCCCAAGTGTTCAAGGACACTACAGAAATCCGCTACGCTCTGACCGGGTCTTCGCCTTAGGCATCTCAGCTCCGCGAGTGCCCTCAGTCGACCCGCCGTCGAATCTTGCGTCAGCATTTTCCTCACCTCTTCTACCACTGCCTCAAAACCCCGCTCTCTCACACTGTTAGGCAATGCTAGAAGCACGCTCTTAGCCCTACCTTCCAGATGATCGTCTACCATAATATCCAACAATGTTTGGTCATCGAACCCTACAGCTCCATATTTTCTTTTGAACCGCCTGATGAATTCATCGAAATTCTCACTTTTATTACCCCTAAATACACCCAGGCCCTACGCATGCATTGGCCTGACCCCATGCCATGAAATGCATGTCTCCTGACCTGGTATGGCGGCCCTCTCTGACGATATCACCGAATGCAGCCTCGAGTGCGGCTCGTAATACGCTCCAGTCTGTCGACGTTCCGTCGAGTTTTCCCTCGGCTCGACCTGAATAACTTCTTCATTGGGTGCACCCTGGCTTCTTACTATCATGTTCCTTGACTGACCATTTGATTCTTCAGTGTCCATTTTTTCTTCACTCGGCTTTGACTCCACTTGCCGTCTTGCTAGTGCTCGCGACGGCTGTATTGCACTGAGTACTCCTCGTAAATGACCAGCGTCCCCCCCCGTCTGAAACATATCACATAAGTCCGCGATAAGTTCGCCATCTCGCTCTGTAGTAGCAATATACTCATTCCAATCTTTCACGCTCTCAATCCCTTTGTCATACAGCGTCTGAAACAACTCATTCCCAAATAATGCATGCCCTGTCACGTTTGCTTTAAGTTGCTCTAGTATCTCAACCGCTTGGTTTACCTGCTTCTCCAAACTAGTTCTCATTTGAGCTCTATATTTTCCCGCTATTCGGGCATCCATCAGCTCATTTTCAACTTGACTAGTCACTTGCTTGATCTCTTTTATTACCCTATCAATTTCCTCACTCGCTCTTTTGAATGGAAATTGATCCTGTACAAAACTGACCTGCGCTGCACAATTCTCATCCTGTGCGCCGCTCACCATGGCGTGGCTCTCCCTATTTTCAGAGCTCATGCCTGCAAACACTATACTCTAGTATGATGTCGTGCCACAATCAACGACAATATAGAGCGAGAGCAATCGATGCAACAATGAAAGACTGTAGCGTCTAGCCAAAGCGATCAATATGCCGATAACTTACGCGACAAATATCAAAACACAGACTGAATCTGATCCTATGATCAATACGAACAACGACGCCTTTCCGCGCCAACTACCTGGACCACCAACCGATCAATATGGGCACCGTACCCCTTTATTGCTTGTCCGACTTGCCTCTCCGTCAGCCTCCCTATCTCTTCGGCTGATATCTGGAGCTCCTCTTTGCGCCCTACTGCGCAAAATTTCTCCGCCTAGTACTCGACCGGTTCGGCCCCCATGTATCTATGGGCCCTGGTTCTTGTCAAGTACGACCGCTTTCTCAACGGGTTACACCGTCACACGCACGAAACACAACAAGTTTATCGAACGACGAAACAATTAATTAACGAAAAGGCACGCAATAATTACAAACAAAAGAATATTAGAATCGGATCACAATATTCGGCCTCGTATGAGTCCTCGGGCGGGCCTTAGCGACGACGATGATGAGGGGATTGAGTTCGGGATGGAGAGGCGCGGCTTTGGGGTGCCCTTTCTGGGCTACTGCAGACAAGAAGACATCTGAAACGCTCCTCGCCCCCTTTTTATCCTAACAATTCCCGCCAAAACTACGCCTCTTGCGGTCGATCACCCTGACCTATCTAAACGGGTTCGACCACCCTCATGCCACACCACACGTTTACCGCATATGTTATAATGTTCCTAGATGTGGACGGTTTCAGGTCCGGTTGATTCCCAGTTTAGCTCGAGCTTTTCTATATTCCCTCGACTCTATTCCACAATCTTATGTTGAAATAATAGTTGGGATATGGACTAGGCTCGAGAACGTAGTTCCGCGTATGCTTTATGAGGTATGTCAATGGATGGCGTTCGCTTTTCCTTTCTATTTGAAGCTATTTCAGTATTGCATCGTATAATGGGGCATCATCAATCGCACTCCAAGTCCATGCTAGCAGACATCACATGCTTCTTGTTTAGAATGTGACAGGTGAATCGTACCTAATTTAGATTTTAATCAAATAATATGTTTTTGATGCTGTTGTCCAGGCGTATATTCTCATCACCAGCACACTTTGCCTGTTTTCTAAGAATGGTTTCGTTCTACGACCAAGCTTGCCGCATACAACTAATGTCACAAGTGCAGAACTCGTCATCAACGAAGTGAGCAAGCCATTTTGTCAAGTATCATTTAGTACAGATATTGATCCTCTGATTTGTTTTCCTTTTTGCTTTTGAACGTCATCATTGCAATGTTGGTGAATATTGTAGTGAGGAGGATCGTGCTTCGCGAGATGTCTTAGCACACGCATTTGATCACTCCCAAACTTCTGTTCTAGTGCAAGTTTTAATTGAAATCAGTGACGCGAGGAGGATGAACGATGGTAATACATGTTACATCTTGAAATATGAGTACGATTTTCCTAACTACATTATATTCAGATCCACGAAAACAGCAGTGCAAAGCACTCCGATGTGGAGTTAGAAACATGCTGCGAATTCATCCATCAGATGTTCATTCAAGACAAGAACTTGATGAAGCTTGTACTTTTCCAGGTAAGGTTTACAGCAAGGCGAAGAGATTATGTGGGCGTGGCCATTCTGCTCCATTTTAACATTATGTAGGGAATTCACGCGTACTTTTTTCTCATAAATATTTGCTTATTGCGATTTATTATTTTTCAGAAAACATTTCTTCCCAAGTGCCTAGCGACTATTTAACTTGATTCCAGTGGTTGCGCGACTAGCATAGCGTTGGATTTAGTGTTCAATGATTTGTTCGAGATTTACATTTTCTCTGGTGCCGTTCAGAAAACTGCAAAGCAGCAAAAGGGGATATCACTATTGAATCAAACCCAAAGGAGATTGGGAACGGTCTTATCATCACCTGATGGGTGCGGAATTATTAAGAGTAGGGATGACCAAAAAGTTGATCGGAGCTCGAATAATAGTGGCGATCAGAACGAAACCTCTTGAAAATCTCTTTAAATTACGGCCAAAATGAGGCATGGAACTGGAGGTTATCGTTTATCAAACGTTTGATTTCCTACCTTTATAAGCCAAAACACGATTAAGAGGGAAAATATAACCGACTGCGGGTTTTTTTTTCGGGTGCGGCGATCCAATGTTTTCCTGTAGTTTCACAAATAAAAGCCTATAGTTTGAGTGCTTGAACTCGAAATCGCCTTCAATCTTCCAACCCAGTCCTCAAGAACAATCATTAAAAATATACGCGAGTACCCCTTCCTTGCAAATTTGATGGTTTGGGCTGTATCGCTGCTTCGGGAGTCTTCATTCCCTCCATCAACAAATCAGTGCGAAGATCTATCAAGATGAGATCTTCAAGAAAGCTGTGCTGCCTTGGAGTCAAAATGATACCAATACTCTCTTTCTATAGAGATGGTCCCTACATAATAAAACGATCAGAAATCCACTTCTTCGAGACCACATTCGGCTTTTTTTGACAATGGATTTGTGGCCGGCTCAGAGACCGAATTTGAACCCATTAGACCTTTATTGAAGACTACTAAGGAATGGAAATGGAAAAATTGGTGTCTTTTGAAAGAAACGTCTAAAATCTCAAACAAATTAGGCGCTCAGCACCACCGCCGCACCATCGAGTCGAAAACTAGTGGAGGCCTGTACCAGAAATGATGGCAGCCTCTGAGGAACTTTTTTTGCAATCATAAAATGCTTTGCTTGGTTTTTCAAGAAATTAATTTATTTCAACTTTTTGCGGCTTGCAATATATTGTTTTGGACGTTTTATTCGTATTTTTCGCCACGCTATACTTGTTCAGAAGTATTTTCATTCATTTTTTTGTCCAGCGGACTATATTTTTGGGTCAGGGCTTTTCAAGGAGATATTTTGTATTGTGAACGCTGGAATGCGTCTTGACCCGGTTAGAGTCTCGACTACGGTGTTACAGACTTGGCCCATCGATATGATCCGTCCGCTCGTCGAGAACATACCATCAATGTTTGTGGCAACGGAATATATTCAAGAAATGCTGGCTTTACCCAACATGAAAAGGCGTATCTTTGCAGTGTGTCTTATGGCTGAAGTTGGTCGAAAGGTGTGTTTCTTGAAGATTCATGATTCGTAGGAGCTATCGTATGTTTGAACATCTGATTATTTGTTTGTCACTCGTAAGTACTGTGAGCATGCGTTTTGAGATCCAAACCTTGACACAAGGCTCCACATTTGTAAGGAAGTGAAAAGCAATGAAAAACAATTTCAGTATCGTTTGCCCGAATCCGCTGTTTCATTGAATATGGTGATTGATACCTTGAACAGCCTGTTGAAGTTCACTCAAATGCCAGGGAATCACGCCCTTTTTACAGCGATAACGCCGTCTTTAGGACATATTGTACCGGTATGTTTCAGTGGACATGTGTCAGCGTAAGTATCTTCCGCCGTCAGGTTTTCTATTTTAAGGTCTTCCCACAGCTTGCACCTCTGGTTTCTGCGCTTATGCTTCGAATCTCGTCAGTAACTCGTGCACAATTGGCGATGAACTGTCTTGATGCTCGCCCACAAGGCAGTCGAGAGAGGCGGCTAGTTAATGCTGTTGAACGTGTTCTCAGCTCACGGGTGTTCACCACGGATTGAATATAGTCATTGTTGAGAAAAATTGTGCGATCTCTATGCGAGTATTTCTCAGTTCATCTTCGAGCTTATGGAGACATCAACCATGCCATTGCTCGACGCTTTGTTCAGTCTGAGCCAGGAAATACCATTTCGAGAAAATGACCATGACAGTGCGACCTCTCTTCGGCTGAGGTTTTGGTATGCCCTCCTCCCGTGATGAATACGACCTCTATGTACTTCCCTCTCCCGCAACTTGCAATGGTCGATGGTTTATTAGTGTCGTTGAACCTAGTCGACCTGTACATAGAATTTCTCAAAATTGCCATCGTCGAGCGGGGGGAAAGGGCACATGATTTTGTTACCCCACTATTTTATTTTCCCAACTGCTATCTACGCTCTTGCCAAAATCCCAAATACCTTGTCTGTCATCGAAACAAGTAATACGCACTGCAACACAATGTCATCGAAATGCTGGTGAATCTCGGTTTTTAATAGATATTGAAGTCTCATCGCCGATATTCACATTTAATTACCTTTTATCTTTGAACACTGAGCATACACGGGTTTACATAAGTGTTACATAGTATCTGTTCTCTATTGTTTATTCAACAACGTCATAAAGATTCAAAATCATGGTGTCAATATTGTCTGCATAAAATTGCATCGTTAATCTGTTACAGTACTAAATAACATACTGCGCTCTATTCAAAACTAGTGCGAATATATAGAGGAGAAAAAAACAGTCCACCAGCAATGGAAAAAAATTCATTTGCCTTTAATTCAATGTTCCTGAGACGAACATTTTATGATGCAGCCGCCGGCTTAGGTAATGTATTAGGTATCAGAGCTATCTTACGAGATCCCAAATCTTTCGCTTCGCTAGAATTTGGTGGCAACCACAGATTCTTATTGGGGCTTTTAACAGCAACAACACCTAATCTACTATCCGCTATTGACAACAAATAATGCGAGTCTCCTGTTGAAATGACACTTGCTATCACGTAATCTCCAGGAAGCATACAATCCCGCACTTTGAACTGCTGAAAAGTAACCATTCTACGGGGAGTGTCGCAATGATTTGGAAAACTCGAACACATTGAGATGACCAGACAAATATGCTATACGTTTGATTTTGCGGAACAATGCTAAATTGAAGTCGCACAGATTCATTTAATTTCTCACAAATCCTAAAAATGTAATAATGCGATTACGGTTCCAGCACGATAGCCATGAACGTCAGACGCGCAGCGTTCAGAGTTTCTACGGGCAGCCACGGAGAAAGACCTGATGCAAGTTATTTTGAGAGCAATTCGACGCGTTTTGAATGGAACATTCGTATAACTTCGCTTTCAAAACCAAGGCCACGATCAGACGCTTACTGTTTACGTTTACTAGTGGACTATTTGACGCCACTCAGACATAAATGAGTTACTTCTACGATCTTAAAGGAGACAAGAATGCTACGGACAGCACTACAACGTGGTTAGTAGCTAGCAAAGGTGGAACGGGTGAAAATGTCGTCATAAAGGGCGGAGTTAACAAATAGACTTCACTTCAAGTTTCATGAGATTAATGGCACAAACCAGGCAGATCATGTGAATATTCCCTTCGGTCTGTAGGACAGCCTTACCACGAAACCAGTCCATGGGAAATCGCCCCACTAGAGTGCTAGGGCCTTGCAAAATGATATGCAGCAGCTGCAAGCTTTTCTTTTATCGAGCTGTTGTCATGCGCTCTCTCGCCTCATACTCTCCTCTATCGCTCATTCTCTCATTACCCTAGCACAGCCTATTGCGAAGGTGAGTAGATCCTTAAAGTGCTTTCGACGGATTCTTCCCCTTTTTTCTTCACTGCCGTCCATTTCGCACTAATACATTCCTATTCCCAGGATCGAACTGGTGTGCAAGAACCACACCATTCGATCTTAGGCCATGCTTTCAAACCAGCTATTGAAGATCAAATATGGTTTCAGTTCAATAAATGGATACAGCGCAATGCTGTTAATGAGATCCATAAACCCACGTCTAATTTAACATCTGTTCGCATATCTTCTTTTCGTATAACCGCGCTGAATGAGAGTCCTTGTTGCAAGTCGGTGTCTTCAATACGAAACACTGTACACTTTGCGTTCCTAAAAGTTTCAAATAAGAGAAGATCTAATCGAAAGTGGTGTTGGAACATACTTGTCACTGATTTCCACAACTTTCGCTGTAACAATAGCTCCAATGAAGGGAACTTGATATGTGAACGTGCCGTCGTGGTTCAAAACTTCAACAACTTTTGCTGTTTTATTGCTCTGAATAGAGATTGGATCAACGATGTTGTAAAAATCAAACTCAGCACTACTTGAAAACATCCCAAAGTGAGCCCCACTTTGACTTTGACTTGAAATCGCCCTTAGCTAATACGCCCTTAGCTAATAATGGACTCG
>MU870231.1:17359-30422 GCA_036418205.1 Ostertagia ostertagi | reverse complement strand
CGGGAGCAAATGCTCAGCTGCTTTGGCACCTTTCCTACAAAATTTGAGTGGGTGCAAGAAACTCGTGCAGAACAGCCTGTTGAGTATATGTATTCAAGACCTCAAAAAAGAGAAGGAAGTTTTTCAAGGTTAAAATGAGGGTAGATTTGAAAAGGGAAGACCCTTTCTATTGGACGACATATAAAGTGGTAGTTGTTTCTCAAAGATGATTCAGGAAATAATGAAAAAAAAATGAAGCGTTCAAGGTGAGCTACTAAAAATGGCGAATTTTCGGATATTTTCCGAACGACTCATTGAATCCCAAAACAAAAAAAAATCCTGTGAAGAAAGGGAAATACAAAGATTCTTGTGAAATTCTTACCTGAACTAAACGGTCTTGCCGAATCTGTGAGTATAGGTGCCGGTTTCTTGTGATAAAGGCCTGGAGCTAATCGTGGTAATGGTTCGCCATTTTCCATGCGGCTGAAACGAGTGTTAATGGATGACTTCATCGAGATCGAAACTCGCTTATTTTGTAGCATAATGAACGTACGCCAAGCTAGTTTATTATGTGAAAAAACTCCTGCGAGATCAAGACAACCTGGTTTTCCCCTGTTATCGCGAGACTCCACTTAGGTTTCTTTTGAAGGACAGTTCCTTGAGAGAAAAAAAACAAATACCCCATGTAGAGTGCACAGCAGTAACCTTTTTAAGAAATAAAATACCTATACACGAAAAAATAAACGAAGTAGTACGGAATATGTTCAGGGATGCCAAAAGGGGTAAGCGATTCGTGCGAAAAACCTGATAATAAGTGGTGGATGTGGTGTTAAATTTCCTCGAGACCATGGGAATCAAATATTGACATGGAACACACGCTCCCACTTCGAGGTGACACAGAACAATAGGCAAAACAATAAGAGAAAGCAATTTGCTGGAAATAATTGAAAGAAATAGTAACAAGAAACTATCCAAAAATACTCCGAGCTGGCTGAATAATCACCCAAAGAGATAGGTGGTTACGCTGTTAAATAATTCACTAATTATCTCAACGATCAACAGTGATCATCCGTCATAAATAATGAGGCAGATGGGAAGATTCCCTGAAGACGGTGTTATCAAAGCACTGCTCAACTATTCAGCTCATATACTATTACTCAATTACTTAATGACAGCTGGGCACAACAGCGCGTAAGGCTTGAGCACATATGATGCATAATCCGCAGAAAAAAATTCCTTAGGTCGGTTTCAGAGCATTATCACTTCGATTGCAAACAGCTGAAGAAAGGAAAAATAGCTATTAGAAACAAATAACAAACATATAAGCTAAAGCGCACATGACATAGTACCTCTAATTAAAGTATTTTTTGTTCCATGGAATGGATTCATTCCTTCCGATAGCTTTTTCTTGATAACGTAGGGTAAATTAATCGAAACATAAAAGGCAGGGAAGAAAATCATCAATCATCTAGCTGGAAAATTCTACGAGATATCAGAAAAAATCAGGGCTCAATTCTCGGACGACTGCAGTCAAAAATCAGTCCCCTGCTTCGCAATTGTGCCGCATAATGACGTAATACACTACGGTTCAATAGTACAGGAAGGAGTACAAAGATGCACACACAGGAGCGAAAAGAAGGAAGTGTTAGGCTGGCATCAGACGTCAACAATCGGCATCGCGCATTCGCGCGTGTATTCGCGCGACGGAGTCCACAGAAATCACAAGGCCCCGTCTTCATTAGTGCACAACAAGTCATGCCTCTTCGAGCCCCCACTATGTTTTGCTGATCCGGTGTATGCCGGATTGACATGACGACCGTGTCGTTGCACTTGTTTCATATTCAAGTGTTCCAAGAGTTCGAATGAGGCACTTGCGATTTGCGCGAATCGCGCGAAACCTGCGACGGATCGCAGACTCTGACACCAGTCTTACGGGTCAAATTAAGTGACAGTTGGCTGAAAACGAAGGCTGACCTGGTGGTGTTGGTGCTGTTCGTCTCGCCAGTTGGACCACTCGAAGTCGGACTTGTTGACGTTGACGTTGTGTCCATGGAGCTTGCTGAGGAAACGTTCTCGTGTGATATTGTTAACTTCTCCGTGACAGGTACTCTTTCAGTGCTCTTTTTCACAGATTCCGCTTTCGACGTCAGTGATGGTGAACCATTCCCATTCTCTTCGATCTCTGAAATATTGTCGTGTTTAATGATGTCACACAACTTTTCGAAAGAATCATTTTACAACTATTCCATCAAAAATGGGTCGCCTGGGAGGACACCATAAACAAATAATTTCAAGAAAGGGTGAGGAAGATGATGGAAAATAGCTGGCAATTAAGACACAGAACTACAAGAAGGTTCGGAAACACTCATATGACAAATCAACATATCTCAAGAGAGAAACCCATGAAGATTCAAAAAATCCTAAATTGTAAAAATACCGAGTAGCAATACAATCTAAAATGTGATGAAATGGTATCTCGTGTGTTGGTGCAGCTGCGGACCACGCACAATTGTTGGAACGAACTGGTACTGTGCAAGGCCCGCAATTACATTTTTAAAGTAGACATTCGTTGTTTAATTTAGTAAGTAATAAAAATAAACGCACGTACACGTATAGGTTCGTAACTCTTTTGGGCGCTCATGTCCTTGGGGGGGGGGGGTCATTCAAAACAGGCCGATGGTAGGTGACACTGAGACTAAACCCAGGAGAGAGAGAAACCCCAAGAAAACACAAATTGCTTACGCCCCCGGAATCCATTTCCTCCGCTGAGTCCTAAGTACTGTAGTGGCTCACTCGTATGTTTCTCCTCACCCCCCCCCACGACACGAGCCTCTCTTTAGAACTTTGCCTCAGTGGTGGCCAATATGAGCTCAAATTGACCGGATATCTCAAATGGTCCGTTATGTAGCGCTGGCTGTCACACCGCAGGTCGTGGAAAAATAAACCTACCGGTCAGCGACATGGTTACATAGCCAGCTCACTCGTAGCCACACCCAGTTGTGGAACCATGTCGTAATTGCAGACATAGTGATAGATGCGACATGAGATAGCAGCTATAGCATTGAAAGAACACGTGATCTCGATTTTTCAACACGTCGCCTCGTCACTATGAGTCTGCAATTACGGTATGTCCCGCCGCGGGAAACAGTATAAATAGATGACGCTGCATGCAATTATACAGTCCTACAGTCGTTCGTTCCTCGGTCAAAAAGTGAGTAGGCGACAAGAGTTTATATTTATTAATGTATCCAGAACGGGGGACAGACAATAACCAAAATAGAAGATGGAATACAAAAAAAAAATAATAATAGTAAAAACGCACTAAATATGAAAAAGTGGACAGCCGGTGATGTAGCCCTGGACAGTAGGAATGCGCGTTTTCAGACAAGATTCGTGTGCAGAATGATGATTTTCGGATTTGTAGGCCTCTGGCGTCGTGGAATAACACACCTGGTTGGAGTTACTCTAAACTTCTACTAAACAACGGAGGGGAAGCTTGGGCTTTCTAGGATGCGCCACTCATTAGCTATTCAGCTGAAATTCATGGGCATTTGAATGAGTTTGCAGCGTTTACAATGGTTTGCGTTAAGTGTTGCGATCTTTCGCTGTCTTCTCACTCAGGGATCGTAACTTTAGGTAAGGTACTGAAACTATGATTTTTTAGAGGAGATCTGACGGCACAATGGTAGTGACTACGATTACCTGTCCCAGATCCTCACCCCCGCTCCATTGAAAGTGATAACGCAGCAAGTAAGAGAAATGGGCCCTTCAAAGAGCGGCTGTTGACCACCACAGCTTGCACTTTGCAAGCTGAGATTGCAAGGAAACGTCATTTGTTCCCACCACACTCTCAAAGGGCCCCTCGTCAACAGTCTGCTAAGTAAAGTACGCAGCGAGTTAAGGGGTACTGCATTTGTTGAGGCTATTAACCAAGAATTTACTTTAATGGCGGAATTTACAATTAGTAAGGCAGACCATTAGAATCAAGGTAGAGGTAGTCACGGTCATTGGTGCCGGGGTGAAGAAAGAGCTATAGAAATGTTTTAGAGCTGGAGAAAGTCGGGTTCTATACGCCGTTAGTTTCGCGTTGATGTAAGCCTCATCGGATGCCGCTGCAAGCTCACGCCTCTTCACTGCTAGGACCCAGACACCTACGCGTGTGGCTTAGCCAGTCGGTGGGCGTGCGCGCCGACAACACACGTGGAGGACCATGCCAAATCGCCGAGCATAAACTTGGCTGCGATTGCGTGTCGGTCCGCAGCCTTAGGGGTTCTGTTGTATTTCCACACAGAGATTCCTCCCTTTCTCCTTCGACCTTATCGTGGAATCCTCCTTTGAGGTCTAATATATGCAGTATTATGCGTTTTAGAAGTAATGTAAACTCGCAAAATATGTGTAAAAGTGAAAATGTGCTTACCATAAAAGAAAGAAACTATTGTAAATGGAGAAAGATAAATATTGAAATAATTCCTCGCTCCCTCCCACGTGTAGGTGCCGATATGCTACCCCCGAAAGGGCCACAAAGTGTCTGGAATAGCGCCAAGGGAGCAAGTATGTGGGATGACCGACAGGGATTCTATAAGTAGAGAAATCGAGAGACACAGAACATTACCTCATTTCTTATAGGCCTAATCTCTACAAATTTCCAAAAGAACAGCACTAGAAAAGTGTGGCGCTAACTTAGTATACGGGGACATTTTTCAAGACTAAGCCTTGGAGAGCGGGAACTTCGGGGAAAATGGAACGCCTCACATCAGTTCTCCTGTCCTGCCTAAGGCTTCGTCTTGTTTTCAACAGAAAGAAGATGTTTTACGCGGTCTCAAATGAGCTGCCACCACAATGCCCCTGTATCTTGTGACAGCGCCAAAAAAGAATTATGAACTTATTGCTTTGTTTTGTCTTTTGAGACTGTGAACTAACGACAAGTTAGGCCGATGTCAGACTTTGCGAAGTAGCGCGATTCGCTAGCGTCTGCGGTCGCGTCGCGGCCAGTGAATCACTCAGTTGGCTGGTACCGCAACGCGACCGCGCGCTTGCGAATCGCGCGATTCGCATACATACATCGGCCATATAGTTACCTTCGCTCTTCCGTGGCCTATTCTCTTTTAAGTAGGCGATTAATTGATGACGATGTAAAAATCTAAGTTTTATTTGGTTCTTAGCAAAATTTTCGTGGAAAAATCATAAAGGATAAAGCATTTGCCGTTGATCAATCCCTTTTTGGGATGCGGCACGCATTCTACTTCCATTTGTACATTCGTAGTGGCGTTTGAATGCGATGTGGCCTATACAATGACTTGCGGGGGCCAGCCGATGTACAAGTCAGTGTTTTTATCCTCCCAGACAAGTCTGGTACCAATTAACCGACCCCGGAGGGATGGAAGGCTTGGTTGGCCCGGGCGACTCACGACCCAGGATTTGATCCCCGGACCGCTCGCGTGGTAAGCGTGCCACTTGCCACTACACCACTTCCGCCCAAATTAGTACACAAGAATAAACAAGAATGATTTACTCCAGAAAGGGAAACAAGTGGGAAAAATAGAAAAAAAACAATAGCACTTCACTGAGTCAGCAGAAAAATGGGGTCGTCGAAAGAGCTTGGAGGAAGTAGTGGGCGACTTCCCTACGATCGGTCGATCGATGGTATTTTACGACCTCACTGACCATATGATCCAATTACAACGTGAATACCCTGCACTTTGATGGCTTTTAGTGCATCGCTGTATAGCCATTGAAGCTGACCATTCCAGGGTTGTAAGCTCCCTTTGAATGGTAGCGCTTTATTACTAGTAGCGCAACCAGTCCAGGCGGTGCCCAGTCCGGGGGTAGTCGACCGGTTCCAGGTTTCAATGTGAAACGACCTCTTCCCGACTTTGATAGGGTCTCCCTTCGGATTTCCTGCTTGCCTTCCCAGTGGTGCGAGAAGGCTGAAAACGGATGTTTTCCATATGGTTTATATTTAATTAAATATATTTGGTCCCACCTGAAGCCTATCTCCAACGTGGAGTGGGCGCAAATGCAAAAAATCCCACTAAAATTGAGCTCTTTTCCCCCCAAATCCACAATCGAGAGCCTCCATTGAACTTGGCTCATGTTGTGGAAACATGAATGAGATACCCTTGACCCTCTAAGTTTAAAGTTTAGCATAAGTAAAGTTCTGCTGATTGCTGTCAGGCGTGCAATGCAAAATGCGACACATTCAGATCTTTCCAGATGGCCCTCCACTGCTAATAATTGGAAGGCTCGCGTCCGGTGTTCGTTCGAGGTGGTGATATATCTGAAGAAGAAGAAGCACTAACTACCCTACAGCGGCTACCGCGGCGAACTAGCTGTGCATGCAAAGATTATTGAACTGATAGCTGTGGTGCAGGCATCTACCTGAAGAACAGATACTGCCCTTCAAGATTGCTGCCTTCAAACATTATGCACGGGAAGGATACGAGGAGTCTAACTAGGCGACTGGCATTACTGATCCAAGAGTTCCCAATGACATCTGTATAGCAGAAGCCTTGAAGTTAGTCAATACTTGCCCATGGTTCAAAAGGAAGCAAACAACCAATGTCGAATAGCAAGGAAATCACGCAACCTCCTGATGGGCCTCTTGATTAGATGAGGCGTGGACAAATATTTACCCAAGGAGCAAGGCGTCAAAAACATCCGTGTCAGAGGTCGGCTGATGGAATCCCAAGCCTAACGATAAGTACTGGTTCGCCCAGACTCTACAACACATTGACAGATAGGGGTTGAAAAATCGAGGAATCTTCTGGAAGGATGTTGCTTGGAGGTGAGTGAATTTGGCTAGAACTGATAATGGCCAAGGAATGTTGTTGGAGAGATTGCAGAAAGAAAGTAAAAAGGACATGGAAAAAAGGAAGAATTTAGGAGAATTTTATGAGACGGGGAAGACGAGAACGCACAAAGGTAAAGCGGTATATACCCTCCCTTCAAAAAGCGAGAAAGTGTCGGGTGCAGACCATGCACCACAAGTGACGACGGCCTTCACAAAATGTTAATGTTTTCTGCCAATGAAATGATTAGCCTGTTGCAGTTGTATTCTATCGATTGTCACTATCATTTACCAGAAATCAGCTATCACTATGAACAACTTCTAACCAGATTTACTTGGAGGCCGTCGTCAGTTGTGGTGTTTGGTCTGCACCCGACACTTTCTCGCTTTTTGAAGGTTACAAGGCTTCTGTCAACCAGGGGGTGAGAGTGTAGAAGGAAAAGCAGACGTTCTTTGTGGTAGTGGGACTAAGCCTTTTGAAGGAGGTAAAGAAAGCGGAGATTCTGTGATAGTGCGCTTGTGTGAGAGCTCCCAGACAGCACAACAAAACGCTGAATTGCCTAGCCTCACGGTTGACAGATGTCCGGAGACCCTTTTGAAGAGGTGGTTATGTGTTGCACAGGTTCGAATTGACCGATACATATGTAAACGCTGCTTTGAAAAGCTATCGATATATGCGAAAAGGCAATAAATTGAAAAAATAAGATTTTAAAATAAAGTATGACTCAGAACATGCGTAGAGTGCGCGGCGTAACCCAGAAGGATCCATCAAGACCTAGAAACCTGAAAAAGCTGAACTTCGCACGGAATACGGAATTCTCTAATCATTCCCATAATGAGGTGAGCCTCATAGGAGAAAAATAATTGGATTGGTATGCACATGAATACATATAAGGCAGGGATAGCCGAGTGGTTAAGAGGTTAGACTCATGTCTGCACCTCTGAAAACCGCGAGTTCGATCCCTGCCGAGGCTCTAAACCATGCCTTGCAAAAATTGCAAAAATGGTTCTAGTACCAGCGTCAGGCCCAGGTTGACAGGCCGGCTGATGAATACCCCTTCGCAACCAAGAAATCTCTAAAAGTTGTTCAAGAAGAAGCAGAAGAATACACATATTTGTATAGAAGAATGAGCTGGGGCCATGTCACAAGGCGCCACAAGGCGCCTCTACATGTGGCGAGCATGTTCACGGATCGAGTCCGTACAGGAACCATTGAGCCTCCTCTCCGTCCCCACGGAAATGTTAGCCGGTACTGAAGCGATTTAACAGGTCAAAATGGCTAAACTGTGCGCCTGTCCCGAGGAAGACGACATTACCTGGGCCAAAGTAGGCCGAATGCCTATTCAAATCTCTCTACAATTCTGAGTGGTAGTCGAAAGCGTGGCACATTCTGGGGGCACATGACTGCTGTAGAGTTTTTTCTTTTTTATACTCGTTGTTTTAACGAGAGAGTACTGAACTAGTGAGATTCTAAAAAAAGAGTTTAGCGATCAATTTCACGACGAAACATTTTTGACTATCATGAAGGCGGTTTGAGAAGAGGACACATGTTTCTCATAAACGTTTTATGGAGGACGTTCACGTTCTGCGGAAAATTCGATATTACTGATGTAGCCCAAGAAATTCGTCGTAGATCGCCGCATTACTTAGCAAAAACGCTCTGGGTTTTATTTGAATGGACTCCGTCATGAAAAATCGAAATAACAGGCTTCAGTATGCTAAAAACGGAATTTGAATAATAACCCAAGGTTGTACCTAATCGTAGAAAATTCGGCATATGGTGCGGCAGTGAATTCATCCATCCATCTCTGATTTTCTTTCCAAAATTTTCGTAGAAATCGCTCAATGTGGCCATCCCAAGCGTGATAAGTTTGGACAAGATTATAAGTTCAGGAAAACAAGATAGTATACCGTAACCCTGCGTTGGTGCCGGAGCGCACTGGGAAGCGAGCACGCATTGGAAAATCTGTGCACGTAACATTGCGCGTCCCAGTGTTAACGCTCCTGCATCGAAAGGTTACGGTATATCGCCCTACGTTCCTGAACTTATAATCTTCTCTAGTAGTGTGCCCAAACTTCAAGAATCTTCTCTAGTAATGTGCTCAAACTTCACTTTGCTTTGATGGCGACAAGACCCCACCTTCCCCTTTCCTGACAGCTGACTCCCGGTTGAACTAGCAGAGGTTTTCCACCCTATTCACTTCTGATTGTATATTTAGCATTAATTTACAGTACCCACGGGTCTCCCTTGATAAGCCGGCCGGCCGAAATCGGCCGAGAACTGACTGAAAAAGTGGCTAACCAAATTTCTGAAACAGGAGAATTGGGATAGACAGATTCGGGCCGATGAGGTAGTACGACAGCACCGCGACTCTTTGGCTAATGAAGCCTGCCCGAAGGGCGAGTAAGCGCAAAGTTTTCAGTTGTAAAGGGTTCGGTCATGAAAGGGCAAAAAGTACAAAGAGAAGATAGAAAGAAAGTACAAAGAGAAGATAGAAAGAATCCTGCAAAGTTTGCAAGGGCACAGCTTCAATACAATGAATTGATCTATTGTTGGGTATGTTTACCCAGGTATTCAAACTCTCGTAAAGCAAAGATTTGAGCGAAGATCACTCGAAAACTGAAACATCGAATGGAGATGTTTGGAGCTATGAAAAAGGTTCGCTGGCATGTTGCGCTCAAGTCCCGGAAACCCGGCTAATTCCGAACCATTGTGCTGAAGAAGATGCCCGTTTGGTCCCTCATGCTCGTCTCTACCCTTGAGATGCTCATGCCCATGGGTTCATGACTCCCAGTCACGAAACATTAAGTACCGCAGGTGTGTTACAGCGTAGGAATGACTCACTCACAGCACGTCTTGTTGTTGAGCATGAGCGGCTCAACGAAGGACTGAACCGGAAGTCATACTTTATCACAGAACCTTAACTATTGAATAAGAGGGGGAGGGTTACATTGCTGTAAAACAGTTCGTCTGAAATGCTCTCACCCGATTTTGCTCAAGGAGTTCTTCGCAGTAAAAGCGGCAGCATGGGTCTTGGGCCTGTTGGGGGACTTTTAGTGCAGTAGTCAGTGTTACTGTTAACAGAGGAACCCTACAAAATGCTAGGGCTTACTTATGAGACAGTCCAAAAAGCAGAAAAAAAACTAGTGAAGGCCAATATTGTTCAAGTTGTACCGAACGTACTTGACAGATGGTCACAATGGGCAGAGCGTCCTGGTGGGCGTGGTTTTCTATAAAATTTCATAATTCAATTCTGAGGCGACTTTAAAAACTCAGGAGGAGGTAAGGTGCAATACCAATGGGTAGGGGATCATAACCGTGCATAGGAAAAACGCGCGCATTACTCTGGCCATTTTTTTTTGAAAAATGCACCTTATCTAGGGTTTTTTCTGGCATACTCATCACTTTTCGACTTCCTTCTTCGGATTCCATTGTTTCCCATAGAATGGAGTTTCGAAGAGCAAATATTGCCTGTGAAGTATCGTAAAATCTAGAAGTGCCTTCTCTTTACCAGATCCAGGGACGAGAAATAGTCATCAACCAGGTGCTCAGGTGGCAAGAGATCAGGCTAATGTCCCCGGCTGGCGGTGATGGAACAGCCGTCGATGGGTCGTCGTTGTAAAACATGCCACCCTGTCATGCACTCAACCCACCGCAGCAATCAACCCTTTCAATCCTAGAATAACTAGGAGCTCTATAACATTTTTAGGCTCTTTATAGAGCGTGTTTTTCTCGTATAACTTCGTATACGTCGTTTTAAGTCAGGAAATAGCTGAACGCCCAAAATGTAAGTAGAAGAACGAAAAACTAGAAGCTAAGAGGATATCCTTTTGAGGTCCCTAGCTGAATAGATTTGCATTGTTTGATCTTACAAAAACTTAACAGACATTCTTAAGTTAGTTAGAGGTACGAGCAGAGGTAGTGGAAGTAACGTGTGGCGCCGCTTACCACGCGTGCGATCCGGGATCAATTCCCTGATTGGAGGGATAGATTCAGCGCCTTCCACATCGGATGTCTCCGCAAGTCATGAAATACAGGGGGGGGGGGGCTGGTGAAGAAGCGCTCTACCTTTGGAGGGGCATTTCTGGAATATTTTGCTGGCAAGATTACTTGTTTCTGAGTTTCACGATTCTGAAAGGCAGCCCACAGAAAAGGTAGAGGTGTTCAGCTGCGATGGCAATAAACAACCCATACGTCACCAATACTAAAGAAAGAACCATCATGGAATCCCGAGAATTACCGGCCTGTCAGTATTACATCCCTTTTCTGCAGAATATTTGAAAAAGTTTTGAAAGAACATATAAATCACCACTTGACAATAAACCATGTTGTTTCAAAACACCAACATGGTTTTGTATCAGGTCGTTCCGTTGAAACTAATATGGTTGAATGTTTGAATGACTGGACTGAGATCCTAGATAACAGGGGGTGTTGTGATGTAATTTATTTCGACTTTGCGAAAGCTTTTGATAGAGTTTCACACAAGAAACTGATTCACAAGTTAGAGGTTCTGAAATTTCATCCGGTGATT
This sequence comes from Ostertagia ostertagi, assembly GCA_036418205.1. Taxonomy (NCBI): domain Eukaryota; kingdom Metazoa; phylum Nematoda; class Chromadorea; order Rhabditida; family Trichostrongylidae; genus Ostertagia; species Ostertagia ostertagi. The sequence continues at coordinate 19,124 of MU870231.1, read as the reverse complement.
ACGAAATGGATTTCGAATTATTTGAGTGAGAGAACGTTTCAAGTCAAAATTGAGCAGTCATTTTCTAACGTGAAACGAGTAATTAGTGGTGTGCCTCAAGGAGGTGTATTATCACCAGTACTTTTTAACATTTTTACATCTGAACTTCCAAGCATGATTCAGCAAACAGGTGTCATAGCAAAAGTGTACGCTGATGATATAAAAATCTACAAATCGATATTGAACTCTGAAGACTCTTTAAAGATGCAAAGAGCGATAAACATTATAGTGAGCTGGTCTAAGGATTGGCAACTGCCTATATCTCCAACCAAAACGGTACAAATGCGATTAGTAACCGGTGCTACATCATCGATAGACTCTTACTCTATCGAGGGAATACCCCTCTCGGTTGTTGAATCTGTTAGAGACCTTGGTTTTCATTATAATAATAAACTAGACTTTTCTGAACATATTAAAATGAAAGTCAGAACAGCTCACTTACGCATATTTCGAATTTTCAAAGGGCTAACCTCGGCTAATAAGAATGCATTGCTGCATGCCTACAAATCCTACGTGAGACCATTGGTTGAATCTAGCACTACGGTATTCAATACCTCAAAGAAGAAGCACATATATACAATTGAAAAGGTTCAAAATAGTTTCACTCGCAAATTGTTTATAAGAATAGGTGGTTTTGAGTACTCCAACATACCAAATGCAATCAATAGGAATAGCTCTTTGGGTCTGACATCTTTGAAATTTAGGCGCAGAGTTTTTGATCTCTGCTTAGTTCATAAGCTGATACAAGGTCTTTGTTTGTCAGGTTCTACCAATGTCTTCAAGATGACACGTTCGAGAACTAGGGGAGGTTCTATGAAAATCTCCTTAACGCGACCTAAAACTAATCTACGTGCCAAAAGCTTCACGTATAGAGCTGGCAGTGATTATATAAACATTCGCAAAGAACATACCGGTTACTCTGTCACAAGCTCAGTTCAAGCATCGTATAGTCACAATACTGAGGAACCAAGAGTCATAGTTTTGTGAGACTGATTCCGAAGTTACCTGTTTTAGTATTTGAGTTTTTTGTTTATAAGCACACTGTTCTTTGTATATATGCTCATTTCTTTTCCACGTGTGCCTTTTGCAGACGTAATAAACTTATACTTATACTTATAATAGAGCGCTCAGAACCCGAGAAATGGGACCCCCTGCCCCGTGATCTCGCATCGATGCTACTCTCATTGGTGCTGCCCTCTTCAACGTTAACGCTTTTCTCATGCTGAACGGCTGGAGCCCCCACTTACCAGGAAAGGCATTCAACTTCCCATGGAACTTTGAGATGAGACCCAGATATATCGATAGAGCTTCAAACGCTGATTACAAATATGGAAACTAAAACTGCAAAATGAACCTGCCAAGGAAGTTGTGAGCAGTCAAAGTTGGCTGGAAGTAAAGCATTACACTAGCCTCCGGGCTTTCAAAGTCGCCGTGGAGTAGTGGTAGTGCTCTCGGAATTTGCGCTCCGACGGGAGGAGAGCTTATGACCTCCAGGGTGAATAGCGAGGGCACCACCACTGCTCCGCGGCGACTCTGAAAGCCCGGAGCTAGTGTAATGCTTTACTTCCAGCCAACTTTGACTGCTCACAACTTCCTTGGCAGGTTCATTTTGCAGTTTTAGTTTCCATATTTGTAATCAGCGTTTGAAGCTCTATCGATATATCTGGGTCTCATCTCAAAGTTCCATGGGAAGTTGAATGCCTTTCCTGGTAAGTAGGTCTATCCA